>JAQMYJ010000018.1:6591764-6603422 GCA_030014305.1 Clarias laeviceps | reverse complement strand
CGATCCTTGATGCAGACCCACCTCCACCTTGAACTCTTCTGTCACACCTACAGCACATCTCACCACTGTCTTACAGCACTCATCAATATACAGTATGACGTATAGCAAAAAATTTAAGATTAAAACATTTATACAAGTTTTTCTTTTCCTAAAGTGTATATTACCTTTAGTGTTAGTTCTTCAGTAATAACCTCACAAATAATGATATCTGATATAATAACCCTTTGACTAACCAGCCTCCTGGAAAATATGCTTTTTCCTTATGAGTCTATTTTTTTCTAAATCTTTTATTGATTACTGAATTTGCAGAGACCTCCAGAGGTTGTAACAGTGCTTAAAAACACCCACCCACCCCAAACATCTTCTCTGTTATTATAATGTTGCTAATTCAGTCAATAGAAAAGTTTTTTTTTTTTCCGCAAGTTGTGTCCAAGTAGCTGGTTCCACTATTTGCTGGGACACACTCCTTCTCACGCTTAGCCTATAACATGGAAAGCCTCTAGCCCCCCACCTCGCTGTGCGCTCTCTTGTGACGATATGAACAAGCTTGTGACATGAACAGGCCATATCCCAGTAGATTCCACGAGGGATCCCTGTGTTTGTATGGAGAAATGGAAATCACTCCATCTCCATGGCTACCCAGACAGACCCCCAAGAGAGTCCAGTACAGCGAGGTTCATAGACGAGTTGGTGTTGGTGTGTCTGTACTTATTTGCTCTGGTCTGCCCAGATCACTTTAATGATAATGAATTCAATGAAAATATATTGTGAAATAAAGCACGTTGACTAAATCCAGCAGTTAGAACATTGGTCCATTTTAAGAGGAACTGGAGAACAAAGCCGTTATGGCTTGAGGGAGATGTGTGTCATACATGTTATTGCGCTTTTAGACCTTCCCTCAGGGGATCCCCTCCTGTCCCTCTTCACTCTCGTCTCATCCTCCACTTTCAAGCAGACTCTTGCTACTGGTCGTTCCTTCGGGGCTCCATCCTTGACAACCATAACACACTTAATTCCCAGGAGGGGGATCTAAAGGAGCATGTTACACACTACTCTGTTGGTCTCAAGAGGGTCAAAAAAAAGTCAAGAGGGAATTTTTTTTTTCAGCACCACCACAGATACGGGCAACATCTGTAATTTTTTTTTGGGGGGGGGGGGGGTCTCTTTTTTTTTTTTTTTTTTTTGTGTGGTTTTAAAAAAAAATCAGTGGAACATAACTGTTTGCAATAACTTTGCTATAAACATATAACAGACTGGGAAAATCTTACACTTCAATATAAGACAAAAGTCAGAACGATTCCCAGACCGAAATATGTTTCTTATTTAAACACAATTTTTTTAACCACATGTAAACTTTTAAAGCATTTTTAAAATGAAAAGGGAGAAAGTTTCCATTCAAAGTCCACTAAAACACACACACACACTTTATATATATAATGAATACATACTTCAGGAAAAGAAAAAACTAAGATTATTAATATGATATCAGTAATATTATCATATTATTATCATATATATCGATATATAACATAATGTATAGCAATTAATTTAGTATTTAGAAAAATCTTTCTTTTTACTGTAGTATGTATAAATTTTTTGGCTGACTCTTTATATACTGTATATATACAGGGCAGGTTTCCATACATAAGAAAAACTTATATTTTTTTAATAAGAAACAATTTATTCATATAATGTGCTCTACATGGTTACCATTGTTTTAAAAACACATTGTAATACGTTTCACCCATTGTTTATGAACACGCATTAGCACATCTGGAGATATTTGTGCAAAGGCATTGGTGATGTGGTTCTTTAAATGATTTATGTCTCGTAACTTTTCCTGACACAAAGTGGCCTTTAAGTGCTCCTGAATTTATATATATGAAATAAATGTATTTTTCTTATGGCCCACCCTGTTTAGACTGTCTAAAGCAGCTGATCTGTATGAATCATTTGTAGCCTCCTGACTCAAAGTCTATTCAGAGGGCCCACCCTTTTTAACATTACTCATTCACTCACGCATTATCTAAGTCCGAGGAAACCGGAGTGCCTGAAGGAAACCCACCAATCGCGGGGAGAACATGCGCACTCCATGCACACAGACCCTGAAACCGGACCCTGGAGGTGCAAGGCGACAGTGCTAACAACTACACCATTGTGCCGCCTGCTTAAGATTTATTTCATTCATTTTATTAATTAAAAAAGGTACTGACACAGTTTTAGCATTTTAAACTGTAAGGATACTACAAATTCCAATGTGAACCAGCAACAATGCTGCAAGTAACATAGTGGAGCAATAGCATTGCTGTAAGTAGCAGTATATTAATTGTAAAATGAAAATGAGACAAATGTATATGGTATCATCAGCATAGTTATGTTAGTTAGCTTGTTTTCTAGCAGCTTTGCTAGTTAGCTCTAATGTTACTTAGTTTTAAAACTAGTATCTAACCTAACTACATTTTAAAGTAGCTAACCAAATACTGCCCTCAACTGTGGCTACGTTCACATCACAAGCCACTTTGCTCAATTCCGATTTTGTGATCATGTCATGCAGGTTAATGTTCTTAATTACAAGTGGCTTTTTTCTGACTCTAATGTAGACACATCTGTCCTCTGAAACAGCACAGCGCCCGCACCATCTGGGCTAAAACACATCATGAGTTTCTGCGACCGCTCATGCATTTCAAACAATGGATGCAATTTCAGCAAAAATATGTTTGGGAATTTGCTCTGGAGGACAGCGAGCAGTTAGTCAGCTGTATTTGTTGCGGTCCAAAAGGAGGTAGAAAACCAGCTTAAGCTGTTTTAGGCGTTTTAGCAGCTGTTGCTAGCACTACAATGAAATCCCCACACTGACTGATATCAGCGAGCAGCCCATGCATGCACAGAGGCAAAAAGACGCATCTGCCTGGTCTCATTCGAGTCACATGACTATGTATCGGACATGGCTCCGATCTGAGACCAAGTGACTTGAAAAACAGCAGATTTGAACAGCCATAAAAAAAAAAAATCTGATCTGTTTCACTTTAAATTAACTCACTTTAGGTTAGTAATGTGAACATAGCCTATCAGAAAAAGCTATTAAGTAGATAGATATTGAGTATTAGCTATATAACCACTTTCATAGACAGAACAAGAGAACGTATTGGACAGATATACAGAAAGTTAGATGGCATGTCCATAAAAGCAGTTGTATCTTTTTTGTTTTTTTCCGGCTAAGACGTTAATGATAAGCTCACTTGGATGGAGGTCACATTCAGCCACCAGCATTCAGGGTTAGCATGGTGAACAGATGTGACCTGTTCCCCTGTCTCGCTTGCTCAGGCGAGCTCAGGCACTTAATTCTATTTTTAGTATTCTCTAGACGGTGCTTACCTCATGGCTGCTGGTGTCGGCTTCTTGTACCATGATAAAGCCATGAGCTTTGGGATGAAATTGCCCAGTGTGAAGTGAGGGAGCAGTTAAAGGGATATTGTAGAATATTGTTTTCAGCCATATTCCTGCTATCGGTTCCCAGATCGAATCATTTAAACTCCAACAATTCTTGCCCTATATTGCCTGTTTGCTCTGGAAGCCAAGTAGAAGTAGTTTGAAGGTAATAAAGCCTGCTTACTGTAGTTCCAGATGTATTGAATCCTATTGTGTACTTAATATCATTAATGTATAAATCATTAATATAACAACCAATGCTCCGTATTGTGAGTTATACTAAAATTGTGCAAATCAATATTCAGACCTCGGACAGACCTGCTTGCTAAAACACAGGTTCAGATCTGACCTTGAACCTCAGACCATTTCCTTGCACAATAATGGCTCGAGCGAGGAAAACTCCAGCCCTGCTGTCTTACAGGCTGATGCAACCACATTACTTTATGTGGTCTATATTTTGTTCTTTATATACACTTATATACACAACGAACAATTCCTTTCTCAGACAGCATTAATCTAAAAGTTAATTCATGGCCCTGTTTTAATACGAGAGCCTTGAATGAATCCGAAACTAATTTGCCTCGCCCTGCTATATAAACCAAGTCATGTTACTGTAATCTTTGTTTAAGGTTAATTGAGACGAACCTAAATTCCACCATGAGAATGTGTGTCCATTGCAGTTCCCAAATGAAGATGAGTATTGATTTTGGATCGAGCCACTGAGTGAATCGAGTCTAAGAGACAGAGCATCTGTGATAGGACGGAGCACGCAAGCAAATGAAATCAGCCAAGCGTAAAAGCGCTTATGCAGCCGCCCATTTGTCTGAGACAGCGTTACTGAGGCAAGTGAAGCTGTCTGAATTGCCCAAAGCGCCATTAGCATCTCCACACACACACATATATATATATATATATATATATTTTATGCATATCTTTTGATTGCAGTTTGTTTATACAATGCATGTTCGTTTCCAGCTTAATTGAAAGAAAAAGCAAAAGCAGCAGCACTCAAAGTTGCCAAGCTTTGGATATTATGATTATTTCTGCAAATAATCATATTTTTTTGTCAGTGGGAGTTATTGTGGAAAAAAAAAAAAAAAACACCCTAAAGCGTCTGACTGATGTTATGAGCACAGAGATATTATACGCTTGTGAAGGTCGTTGCCAGTGACCGTCGGGGGCGATTCTGCTGCAGTCCTGAGCTGTTTGCTTCATTTTACCATATTTATTATGTTAACTCTATTTTTCAGCATTTCCTCTCGAGACAGCCGCGGTTATACCGCAATCGCATCAGGAGCACTGACCTTCACTCCAGTGCATTAGCAACTTTTCAATGATAGCTATTTAAAGTTGATGTTATTGTTCGGGTTTGCACGCGGTCTGTCCTCAAAGCAGCCGAGCATCTCTTCAGAAGTCCTGCAAATGTATGCAGCAGTACAGTTTGAATGACATAAGTGCCAGTCCTGACTATGTAACAGCTCGGAGTTCATTTAATGACTGAATAGTTGGAGCTTACAGTCAAAAGGGATTTGTCAGTTATGTTCACTGGTGTAAATTTGTCATGGTTGGTTTTCGAGATTAAGAAGCCATGTCTTATACTGGGGTAGTGTACGGTAAGGGAAGGGCACTCAACCATTTTAATCCGCCCACCTGTTTGGTTTGGTTTTAGCATTCAGAGCACTGTGCCACCCATCCAACTAAACCTGCGGTCATTAAAATGTTAATGAGTATGATCGGTTTAATAATGTCACCGGCCCCGCTGCCATGAATTTTATTTTTCGTGCCTAATATGATGTAGAAATGGGCACAATGGACATTATGCAACTGCCCAATGCTCTCTGAACAACTGTTTAACTGTCTCGGTTTCTCTGAAAGCAAACATGACCACTGGTGTTTTTAGAACTTGGTCAGTCTTCTAACACATTACCTTTTTGTTTACTCATGATCAAGTCGTCTTCTTTGACTTTCAGCTGTTTCCTTTCAGTGAATCATCTGCCTCCATCTAACCCTATTCTCTGCATCCTCTTCCCTCACACCAACCAACTTCATGTCCTCTCTCACCGCATCCACAAATCTTCTGCTTGGTCTTCCTCTAGACCTCTTGCCTGACAGTTCCAACCTTAGCATTCTTCTACCAATATATTCGCAATCACTTCCAAACCACCTCAATCTGGCCTCTCTGCCTTTATCTCCTAAACATCTAACATGGGTTGTCCCTCTGATGGATTCATTCTTGATTACTCATGATCAAGTCATCTTCTTTGACTTTCAGCTGTTCCATTTTAGGGGTTGCCACAGTGAATCATCTGCCTCCATCTAACCCTATCCTCTGCATCCTTTTCTCTTTCACCAACTAATTTCATGATTTCTTATCCACTGCATCCATAAATTTCCTCTTTGGTCTTCCGCTAGACCTCCTGCCTGGCAGTTCCAGCCTCAGCATCCTTCTACTAATATACTTACAATCTCTCCTCTAAACATGTCCAAACCACCTCAGTCTGGGCTCTCTGAAACATCTAACATGGGTTGTCTCTCTGATGGACTCAGTCTTAATTACTCATGATCAAGTAATAATCCAAATTAAAGACTTCAAGACAGTTACTTCGTAATCCAGTAATTCTGCAGTGGTATCTAATTAGCTTTAAATATCCATTTCCGACCTAAAAAACATCAAAGTGACTGCGCGAGTCATCCTGTCAAGTTCGAATTAAGCCCTTGAGACGTAAGTAGATACGTCATATATTGATTTTGATCCCATTTCCTAAATGGATTGTTGGCGCTGATGAATAACCATAGCTCACTCATCTACTACATCTCACTTTAAGACCAGCTTGCTGATTTAAGATATAATACGGAATATGCAATCAGAATGAACGCATGCATGCTGAACAAAATGTTTGGCGTGGAAATGCAGAGCAGATGAGTGATAATGGCAGCTGAAGTACAGTTTCAGTGTACTGTACAGTAGATTTGATCTCTGACCCCTCTGGAGTCGTGTTGGACTCATTGAGGTTAGTGGAAGTACAATGAGTTGCAATTTCCGTATTAGGCATGTGTGCGTCATTGTGTATGACGATCTTATGGAACAATAGAGCTCTCTGTTACATTCACATAGAGGAAATTCTCACATGATGAGAACGAGAGAGAGAGAGAGAGAGAGAGTAGCATAAAGCCTAAATACTGTTCCAAAGGCACCAACTGTAGAAGAATTTGTGTTTTCAAGCATGCAAACATGTAATTACTTGTAAATTTGTATGATGCATTGTGCACATATGCATTTCTCTTTCTCTCTCTCAATCTCTCTCTCTCTCTCTCTCTCTCTCTCTTTCCAATGCATAGGCCCATCAATGATAGTCATCAGTAGTCTGAACAGTTTTTGTGTGGCGGTCATTTAGAGGTCAGTGGTTTTATGTCCTAGTCAGGTTTCACAATTACCAATTATAGACTGACAGATACGGTCTTCTCATTAGCAGATTAATTGCTCTTCATTAACACATGGCTAATCTTAGGTGAAGCCAAACTACACTCCGGCAGTATAATAGGACCCCTACGTCAGGGAGATCTCCGTCTGCTTTTAGAGTCTGATCAAAGGGCCACGAGTACAAGTGTATCTGGGGGGTTCCAAGTGACGATGAGACACAAGGATAACCTTGTTGGTGGGCCTCTATTAACAGATCTGCGTGTGTATGCATGAGTTTACACCTTTTGTTGGCTCTCATCCATTAAAGCTGCAATCGATTTGTACCAGTTTCTTGTGGTGTATTCTGATTATTTATAGAGGGATGAAGGAGCTGCGTTTTATTGAAGATTGTAATTACTTTATTGTCCCTGTGTGCATGACCTTACTTAAAATTCTCCACAGATGCTACATGTGCCATTTCTGAAAGACTGTGGGACCAGGGATGCATCAGTGAAAGGTTGATTTGATGGATGGATGCATGGATGGATGGATGTGGGTTTATGAATAGATGGATGGACTACACTCCGGCAGTATAATAAGACCCCTACATCAGGGAGATCTCCGTCAGCTTTTAGAGTCTGATCAAAGGGCCACGAGTACACCAATAAATGGATGGATGGATGAATGGATGGATGTGGGTCTATGGATGGATGGATGGATGGATGGATGGATGTGGGTTCATGGATAAATGGATGTGGGTTTATGACTGGCTGGTTGGCTGGCTGGATGGATGGCTGGCTGGATGGATTGTGGGCTTATGGATGGATGGGTGGGTGGGTGGATGGATGGTTGGATTGATGTTTGGATGTGGGTTTATGGGTGGGTGTTTGGGTGGATGGATGGATGTGGGTTTTTAGATGGATGGATGGATGGATGGGTGGGTGGATGGAGGGATGTGAGTTTATGGCTGGCTGGCTGGCTGGATGGATGGATGGATGTGGGTTTATAGTTGGCTGGCTGGCTGGATGGATTGTTGGATGGATCTATGGCTGGCTGGATGGGTAGGTGGCTGAATCGATGATAGAATTAATGAGTAGGTTTTTGCCCGTATAATTTGCCTATTGTGAACAAATTGATGAACAGATTTTAGATTGATGGATCCTGAACCAGACTGACGGATATGCATTTAGATATGCGTTTTTGTTATTAGTCTATCCATCCAATTAAAAATGTAATATTTAGGGGTATGTGGATGAATTTGTGGGTGGTAGTATTATAAATATAAATAAATATAAATAAAAATGAATAGATTGTAAAACAGTGGGGTATACAGATAAAGGAATGAAGCACAGATTGTTAATTAATATTGACGGAACAAATGATAGATGGTTGCATGGTGGTTTTATGAGCATAGCAAAGGGTGTATAAATAACAATAAATTAAGAATACCAATAAATTTTTTGCTAAGTACTGAGCCAAGCAATGAAAGGATGAATATCCACCCATGATGATGATGATGGATAGGTTGAAGAATGACACAACTAGGGGGTGTATAAATGAAAGAATAGCTGGATGCATACTGTACAGATGCACATGGTTTAAGGTTTCTTTGAGTAATACTCGGTTGGATGGATTGATGTGTATTAATTTATAAGCATTTAGCAAGATGGATGATCAGGGCTGGATTTATAAGCATGCAGATTTATTTGTGGATAAATGGACAGCGTATGAGCACAGCACAACGAGATGGATGAATGCTTGATGAACTGGTTTATCTAAGATCACACAATATCCTGGAAGATGTAGTTGTAAAGAAAAACACAAATGAAAACATAATGCTTTCTGACCTGAGCTTTCTCCTGAGGTTTAATTCAAATGATGCTCAGTATAATGAATAAACATGCTTTTTAAACACTCTTTCTAAGGCTTCAATACAATTTGCAGACAATCAAACCCTTGCCGTTCATTAAAACTGCTAAAAACTGATTTGCCTTGGTTTTAAATAGACTTTAATGGAAAAACTATGAACTATGGACAATAATAACTCATAGTTGGTTTACATAAAAAATTTTTTTAATTTGAACAGATGCAATACGGTTCATCCTTTCTATATCCATATCTATTCACACACATATGGCTAGTGTTGTCATCATACACCATCTGAACATCCTTTCTGACACTTATTCCCAGAGAGCGACAAAAGGGAGACAAAAAAAAAGAGAGCATGAGTTATTCATCTTGCACTGCGGACTTGTTCTCTCATCTCTTTCATTCCCCTACATATCTGTTCTCTCCTTTTATTCTTCATTTCTTTACAACTGGCTCTCGATGACAGAGATGGTCTGTCCTCCAAATGAAATTCGAAATGGAAGGGAGCAGAACAGGTGGACGTCATTAAAAGTGGATGTCTCGACACAATCTTGCACCACGCTGAGCCGAGCAGACAGAGAGCGGCGCCTCTTGATGTCCCCGGGAAAGCTGATAGGATGGGTTTGTGAGGAAGGCGTGAGTGGTGGAGTCGTTTTCAGTACAAACAGCGACCAACAAGCGGCTTAGCAGCCACATGTTAGGAATTAAGGTTGTACTGGATGCAAAAATAGTCAATTCAACCAATTTCAAAAGTGCAGTCAAAAACCAGGAAAGAGTGAGATGATTTGAAAAGAGTGAGACAACAGTGGACACAGTCAATTACAAAAAAAATAAAAATTAAGGAAATTTAGCAGGGCACTGTAAAAATTATAGCTCTTTGATTTGATTGAACAAATTTTTTTATTATTTTTCCTCCAAGACATTTCTGGTCTGGTTCCCAGAATCCTGGCCACATAAAGGTTCAGCATCTCCTACCTGTTGTAGGGCGATTCCAGCTTGACATTTGGATTCATAATGTGTAGATTCCATAAAATTGTTGGATGTTTGATACATTGATCAGGATAACAACCACTACTGTGAGGTGAAGCCTCAACCACACCAACAGGGACCAAAGGCCAGCCTGTCCAGTCCGATCCCACAGAAAAGTCAGTACAGCGCTACTTGCTGAAAGATATCAATGTTGGCCTCGATGGAGAGGCACCAGAACCTCCGGTGCACCCTGGACACACAGGGCCAAGCAGGCAACAAGCATAAGGCTGCTGACTCTAAATTTCCCAGTTCCCCATCCAATCGAGCACCCATGAGATGCACTGGACAAGACAAGCAGGCTCCACCCAGCGACCCACAGCACCCAAAGGATCTCCTGAAAACATCCTGATGCCACATGCCACATCACACCCCCAAAGGTCTTGTGACGCCATGCCCCGAGAGGCCAGAGCTGCCAGGGTAGCAAAAGGGGAACCCAAAACCCAAAGCCTATGATTATCGCTGACATTTTTTTTGTTATTTTATCTTTCCTTTCCTCTCTGTTTCTTTGTAGTTTTTAATGTTCAGCATTGGACTTCACTGTTGTATTTCCAAATCAAGGTTTAGTCAATATAAGCATATGTAGGTACCTACTGTAGTATTTTAGTGTATCAGTATGCTTTAGTAAGAACGCTATGCTTTCTTTTTTCTCCCATGTTAAGATTGACTTTTGCATGGAATCTCCCTGTCGCTTTTATACCTGATAGAGTATAAATAGATCTTGCACTCAGTAGAAAGGAGTGAAGAGGACACATGTACCTGCTATTAAAGGTCTATCACATAATCAAAACGATCCAAAAGATTAGGTTGATTGGATAGTTCAGTCATGCAGGATCTAATGTATCCTGCGTCCTTAACGCCCTATATCGGGAGGCCTCGTTTCCAGAGACATGAGCGTCCGCTAACCTGGACGTGTCGCTTTCATCGTCCATTACACACACTCATTCACCTGTTTCCAGGGCAACCCATGGCTGGCATGATGCTGCTGTTTGAATGGGTTGCCTGGTTACTGTAGCATCTCTGGGCAGCCGGCACTGAAGAAGCTTCTGATGAATATTATTCTATCATGTTAAGAATGTTAAGAATGCAGAAGGCTGTTACGAAGGAATAGATCATTCATTTCACTTTTACTTTTTTTTTTACTTCCTGGCTTCTTTCTCTGCACACTGGTTGTCTCCTCATATCTACTTTATTGCAGCTGTAGAAGTCGCTGAAGTGTGTATATCACCCAAACTTTTTAAACATTTTGTCAGGAAAGAACAATATCACACATTTAGTAGTGAGTTCATTATGCTATAAACCTACTGTAACCTACTTCAACACTATTTGTCAGTCTATTGAACTGTAAATGCATCAAGCTTATTTTTAGTCATTATTATCTTCCCTAAAGTGGAATAGGGGGTATAAGGTCCGTACACGTGCCATCCAGCACGACAGGGCATGGCTCTAGGCGTATGCGTTCCCAGTAATGAAAAGAGAGTTGTGTTGTGCAGTCGTTGTTGGAAATTGGTCTCTCAATGGAGGAAGAAGTATTTATAGTTGAGTATTATTTCCGCTCGTATGGTAGTGGTCGTGCTGAACGGGGACCGAGTTTGAAAAAGTTACCAGAACAATTCCTTCCCATCATAGCCATCCCTTCCCCTGATCTTACACCACCTGATGCCTACTTGTGGGGAACGTTAAAGCAGTGTGTGTTCAACTCTGAAGATCCGCCAAGAACTGTGCCTGCGTTACGCAAGCAAATCGTCTCCATTTGCAGGAGTCTGCATGAACGATATGAACAGTCGCACTTCGAATACTTACATTACGCATACAGTACTGTGGTAAATCAACTTGCTAAAAATGTGTATGTTTGTTTCAGTGGCGGCTACTGGTCTGTCAAATAGGTGAAGCTCATTTTCGGCCTACATCATAAAATTGTCTATTTATTTAAA
>JAQMYJ010000018.1:6486804-6511683 GCA_030014305.1 Clarias laeviceps | reverse complement strand
CCTACAGGGCATTACGAATATCTGGTGATGCCATATGGCCTGGTCAACGCCCCAGCCGTCTTCCAGAACTTCATGCAAGAAATCCTCCACTGGTTTTTCATCGTTTACATAGATGATATCTTAATATTCTCCAAGTCCGAGTCCAAACATCAACAACACACGAGGGTGCTCCAACGGTTATGAGAGTTCTAACTATTCCTCAAAGTGGAAAAATGCTCCTTCCACCAGCCGTCAGTCAAATTTCTCGGCTACGTCATCGACCGGGTTTGCCAACTTTTACAGGAGGTTTATGGTGAACTACAGCATCACAGCAAGCCCATTAACTTCCCTGCTTCGTGGAAAACCCAGATAATTGAAATGGAACCCTCAAACAAGCTTTCCTCTCGGCACCAATCCTCGTTCATCCCAATCCAGAGCTCCCTTTCGTGGTGGAGGTGAACGCATCCGGACAGCCGGAGTAGGAGCTATTCTATCCCAGCAGCAGGGGAAGCCTGCTAAACTCCATCCATGCGCCTTCTTCTCACAGAAATTCAGCCCGGCAGAGGTAAATTATGACATCGGAGACCGTGAGTGGCCCTAGACGAGTGGAGACATTGGTTGGAAGGGGCCGCACATCAGTTCCTAGTATTGTCCTATGGTCCGGGTGCAAGGAACACCAAAGCGGATGCCCTCTCACGATTACACACGCCAAGTGAATCCATATAAGAACCCATGTCCATACTCCCCGAGAAGATCTTCGTCAACCCCATTCAATGGGAACCAGATTGTCCACCACATCGTCGATTCATTCTGGAGAAGGATCACAATCCCCTCATCCATTCCGTGCACTCCTCATTGGGCACTGGGCACCCAGGGATCGACCGTACTCTCTTACTGTTTCAAGATCACTTCTGGTGGCCTAACATGGAAAGGGACATGAGGAGGTACGTTAATGGATGTCAGGAATGTGCCATGTCAAAAAACCCTCGACGCTTACCTGCTGGAAAGATCATTCCCCTGCCCATTCCTCAACGGCCATGGTCACACTTAGGAGTGTTCATCACTGAACACCTAATAAGTATGCCACCTAATAGGTTATTTTGTTTTGTTTTATTAAATATTTCCAAATTATTGGCAACCCTTCAATTAATATTTGTTGAAGCCCAGTCTGAAGAAAAACCTTTCTTTAAAGGTTGGAAAAGAAGTTGGCGAACTACTATTCAAAATTCAATTGAGATATTTAGACAGGTCTCTAGTACGGCAGCAGCAAACAATTTTTTATAACAATCAATGATCTATCGATTATTGAAACAAATAATCAGTTTTTTTTAGATCATGAATCTTAGAATTACATCATGTTTTAGGTATGCGCTAAAGACAATGAAGGTGAATACATCATTCAAAAATGAACTTTCCTGCTGAAACAAAAGATAAATAAATAAATCTTAGATTTAGATTGTGTCAAAATCTAAAACCATGTACAAGCAAAGATAGATGTCAGATGCCAATTATGACCGTAAAAATTATAAGAAAATGTGTGGTGGCAGGGGTGTGGTTAAGTGTCACTCTGTGAAGGGAGCGAGATTCAGGGATAAAAAAAAAGTAGAAAAAAATAACATATTGGAGAGAATATGACTAATTAGTGTGTGTGTTGTGTGATTCACATAAAAAAGGTCACTGAGAATTGGACATAAAACCTCTTGGCTCAAATCAACACTATTACTCTTGCTCAGAGAGTGGCACTGGACCACACATCCTCGCCACCACAAACTCTTTCTCCCCTCATTCTTATTCATTGTTGCGATCACACTATAGTGCACTTCAGGTCAGTAAGTGATCGTGCCTACATGTCAGAGCATTCAGTCAGCATGAAAAAAGCTTTTAAAAAAATATTTTTACATGCACAGTTAGGTAGGGTGATAGATGTATGAAATGACGATGGTAAATTCATAAATACGTCACAATAACCTTTTCTGAGAAATTGTCGGACTTTTTCAATTATATAATTCATATAATTACAATCCAGTTGGAACCAGCTGATCTAATGTCTTTAAGTGTTTTATTTGATCATTAAAATTGTATAATTATTTTTTAATTAGATCTTTGTTAAATAATTTATTTTAATAGGTGAATACAGTAAATTTCCATAATTTGTATTTTACTAAAAAATAATAAGCATTACCAGGTCTTTTAAGCACCATTATTTTATTGAATCCTCAGCAATTGAGCAGCGATGCTCTGGCATACGTTTCCTGATGAACGTGCATTTAGGCATGTAGACTTGGTCAAGACGATCTGCTGAAGTTGAGCATCAGAAAAGGGAAGTACTGTAATGTGATTTAGGGGGTTTTGGGCGTGTCGTGGTTGAAGGTGCCAGACGGGATGGTCTGAGTCTGATCTAGGTTTAAAAGAGAATAGTCTAAAAAAGAGACAATATCAAGTGAGCGGCAGTTCTCTTGATGAAAATGCCTTAATGATGTCAGAGATCAAATAACATTTTGTTGCCACCGAGGTATGCCGAAGAGCATCTCTGAACCCACAACATATTGAACCTTGGAGGAGATGGACTTTGCCAGTGAAAGACCACACCCTGTGCCACTCCTGTTAGCTAATAACAAGAAACAGTGGCTACAAGTCACATGAGCTCACCAAAATTGGACAATAAAAGATTGAAAAAAAAAACATTGCCTAGTCTGATGAGTCTCGATATGTGATGTAATGGCACATCTCAAACTCTTATGAGTTTGAGCAGCACACGCACAATGAAGAATATGATTATCTATTAAAGACAATCACATTCCTCTTGACCATTGTAAGGGTGGTTAAGCTTAACAAGCAAAGCAACTGAGATGTGAATATTAAATGTAGTATGTGCTAAATATGAATCACTGAACCACAGGAACAAGAGGGGGAAAAAATATGTTCAAGGCCATCTGTCAGTTCAGGAAGTCAGATTGGCTTCAGAAGATCCTCATATGCCAGATCTCATGAATAATTTTACACAAATGCGCATGTGTATGTCGCAATGCACATGCACTTGTGAATTAGATGAAAGTGTTTAGAGCTTCAAATGTCAGGGCCAAGGGCCTCATCTACAAACTGTTTGTATGCAATACAAAGAGTAAATATAAAAGGATTTTATTTCTTTCTAAAAGCTGTACTTGCTCCAAGCATGTTGTATGAGGATATATCTGGGTACAAATGACACACATGATCATAGCTACATGTGACAACAAGTGTGAATGCAAACTGTTAAAATCTTATTAAGAGGCATCTCTGGGCCTCGATCTAGAATGCTTTGTGGATGCACCAATAGTAAAAATATTCTCCTGTTTAGTCTGTTTGCCTGAACTTTAGTGAATACTGATTAAGAGAAAGTCACTCTATTCAGACACCAAGTTGCTAGTTGGAAAAAGCAGCTTATAACCTTGCACTCACTCGCTCATCGTTTATGCCACTTTATCTTGTATTCAGGGTTGCGAGAGGTCTGGAGCCTATCCCAGGAGACATAGGGCACAAGGCGGGGTACACCCTGGACAGGGCACACACACATACACACACTCACTAAGGGCAATTTGGGAACACCAATTAACCTAATCTGCATGTCTTTGGACTGTTGGAGGAAACCGGAGTATCCGGAGGAAACCCACCAAGCACGGGGAGAACATGCAAACTCCATGCACACAGAGACGGGAATCGAGCCTGGCCGGGAATCGAACCTGGAGGAGCAAGGCAACAGTGCTAACCAATACACCACCGTGCCGCCTTAAGGAGAATATCATTATTTTTATAAAATAATTAATATATTAAAATATAATTTAATAATTCTATAAAACTTCATTAATTAATAATTAATAATTAATAATTATATAATTCATAATTAATAATTCTATAATTTAATAATTCTATAAAACTTCATTAAATGCATCAGATACTAGTTCCAGTCTGATGAGCATGTGTTATTTTATCACTGTTTAACTGAACTATTAAATTGTCTATGCAATATTCACGGGTGCATTCATCAAAGATTTGATTGATTTGATGGACCCACACACTGTTTCAAAATGTGTCCCATGTTACATGACAATGTTGCAGAGGTACTGGTTGATTCTAAAAGCTCTAAAACAAATGCCAAAATAAGACTACATTAGTAATGTCCCCTACATAGGAACATTCCAGTTATGAACATTCCAGTTATGCAGCCTTACGTGCATGTTTAGTCATGGAAGTTTACCATGCTGATGATAAGGTTTCATTAGCGTAGATATGCTAAAACAGCATTGGTCCAGCACTAACCAGTATTAAAAAGCATAGACCAGCATATAAATAATGCTGGATTTTGCTGGATTTTTCAGCAGGGATGGAAGATATTGCTCGTTCTTTTATCATGAAACGTTTAACCGTCGGCACGATTCCAAGGAACAAGGACAATATCATGAAACAGTGTATAGCAATTGTGTTAGTATACTAGTACCTACACAATATTTGTTGAACTTACAAACAAATTTGACTTATGAACGAGCTCTCAGAACGGAACTCATTCGTATGTTGGGGACTTAATATAGTCATCCACAGATAGCTTTTCTAACCAAGAAAATATAGATGCAATGTCTGAAGTGCCCTAAAACAACAACAACAATACATAAATTTTCAGTTGTTTAAAATATTTTTAAACAGCTTAAGAGCTGCTGAATTGAACCAAGAGCTCACAGCACATTTTTTAAATCTCTTGACACTAAGCTTTACATGACACAACCTACTTCTTGCATGCAGTATTACTTCTGGTTTGCCTCTCAGAGCAAGCAGGGATATTTCTACGCAAGCTTTGGGAGTGCTGGAGGGAAGCCAGGGGGGATTGAGTAAGGTTTGATGGCTACAGTATTGCTAGAACACCCTGGCCTCTGAGCTAGAGTTAAGAGGAGGAGGATAGATTGAGAGGAAGCAGTAGATTCATTGGTGGAGAGACTGGGAGTGAAGGGTTAAACAAGCACAGATGGAGGTGAAGTGTGTGTTGGCCCAGTATGGCAACTGTATTAGAGAAAAATAATACATGTTGCATAGTCTTCATTCGATGAAAGAGACTGTACAATAAACATAATTTCACATAAAGACAGATCTTTTTTATTACCGTTATCATTTGTGATGACTTCCTTTTTCAGTATAATAAAAATGTTTTAATTTAACTAGCAATAAAAATATAGACACATTGAAGTGGGATGCTAATCGATTCAAGTCCCTGGTTGCACTGCATGAGAAATATAGAAACAAAAAAAAGACAATTATGGGAAAGTACAAGATACAGCTTTGTGTAGGCCATTTCCCACAAAACCTAAGTAAGTCCCACGTCGAGGGAGGCATAACAAGCTCATTAGACATAGGAGGCAGTAGGATGATGTTAGCACTTTGTGGTCTGGACACAATAACCCATATACAGAAATCTAATATCTCTATGTCCATTAGTGGTTTGTTCAAAGGCTATACTAAAGAAGTGTTTGTACTGTAATTTGGAAGTGCTTCATGTTATGGTGTGCATTAGCAAATTAGATCTTGGAACTAGATGGGAAGAGTCTAACCTAGCTAGCCATGGTAATCCAATAAAAATCACAAACATCCTGAAATCATGTTGGCTCTGTGCCATCAAAAGATTTTTTTTTTTTTAAAGCAGCTCTTCTTCATTCTAAGTACCAATGTGCATTTCCGCTTGCCCAGGTTGAACCTGAACGGTACTTCACAATGATATGGAATGTGACCCGTCACTGAAACCAAGGTGGCCTGAATGACCCTTTTATTTTCTTTCCTAAATGGAACTTTTAGGAGATGAGCTCCTGGTAAGACAAGACTTCCACTGAGCCACTTGGCCCCTCACTGAGACCCTTGCTCCAACAGATGTTTGTTGTTGAGGCTGTGAGGTCAGTAATCACATTTTCCACATTTTCGATGCCTCACCAGTGGTATGGCCTGGAGGTCAAGGGGATCGGGAGTCGCCTTTGAAGCCCTAAGGATCACCATCATTCCAGGCTACTCTCAATGAAAGGAATTTCAGAGTTAATGTCTTCCATATAGGAGAATATATTCTGGAATGCCACAATATCACCTGACAGAAAATGGTGTCTCCAAAGACTTTAAAAATATACTCTGTTTTACTTCAAGTTATCCAAATATCCAAATTCTTTGGATGAACAAGCCCGTATATGAACTTGATGCTGTGCGGCCTTCCCATAATCTCTTAAAGTGAATTATTCATTGTTTGTACACTTACTGATCACCTGTCTTAATCTACCATTTGTTTGAGACATCCAGTAAATATTTTAGTTGGATCATTTCTTTCTTGTACAGCTCCTGATGATCCATCTAAT
This sequence comes from Clarias laeviceps, assembly GCA_030014305.1. NCBI lineage: Eukaryota > Metazoa > Chordata > Actinopteri > Siluriformes > Clariidae > Clarias > Clarias laeviceps. Next base: position 6,505,348 of record JAQMYJ010000018.1, on the reverse strand, counting down.
GCTACCATTTGTCTGAGCCAACCAGTCCTGAAGCTTTGAATATTTTCTCTGTCCTCCTGCATATGGAAAGTCACTCAGTCTGCTGTCAACAACTTGCCAAATACTTCAGGTCTACCAGATAGCAAAAGTGGAAAGTAGTGCTTTTCTGTTCACTTATAGCTTCTGAATGGTTACAAAAAGCTACATTGGTTACAACAAACATTGCTAAAATTTTGTAACGTCGGCAAGACAACAACTTTCAGTTCAGTCTGCTGCTTAACACTCCATCAGTGCAAATGGAAAGCCATTATTTGAAAAAACGGACCATTATGTAGAGATGAGTGCAGCTTGACATAAGGAAGCCATTACTTTACCATTTTGTCCCAACCCCCCTGTGTCCCATACCTCTCTCCCTCAGTCACCCTGGAGCATGGCATTGGGCATGACAACAGCAAATTCTAAAAATTGGCGTATTTACTACTCTCTCTTATTGTTCTTCTCATAAATGACAGACATTCTTCAACTACAAAATGATAACTAAATGGGGTCTGTGTAAATCTGTGTAAAAATTCATTTAGAAAGCTTTTGTACATTTTGCCTACGTCTTGATTTTTAGATATACTTTGTTTCGTCGATTACCCCAGTTATATAGTGCAACTTATTATTGCCTGTGTTTAAACAAGGTTAATCCTATGAGAGACCAAAGGGCTGAACATACTGAACCATGTTTACAGCACCATCCATCCATCTAGAAACCTCTGTAGTAGGGAACATAGAGGCTAATGTTGACCACTGGATTTATTGACATTTGTATTATTGGGGTAGGAGCTCTATTCAACATTGACATACGCATTCACATACTACAGGCAATTCGGGAATGGCAATTAGTCTAATCTGCATGTCTTTGGACTGTGAGAGGAAACTGGAGTACCTGGCAGAAACCCACCAAACATGCATAGATGAACATGCAAACTCCATGCAAAAAGACCCATAGACGGCAGTGCTAACCACTAAACCACTGTGCTGCCATGTTTACAGTATATGTGGCAGATATGAGATTATTAGCTATTCAGACAACATTTCAGAGTTTAAAGGTAAGGGTACTTCAAGAACATGACAATATGTTCTCTGCTGAAAAACAAGGCTACATTTTTAGGTTACCATGCAGTGCACAGGAAAACAAAATCTATTTGCATACCCATAAACTGACACCTTTTTTTCTGCAATGATAATGCCACCCTGCCCCTCCTTAATGGCACAAAATTAAGAGCCTGCACAGAAGACCAACCCTTCCCCCAATGACCAGATATTGGTCAAGCAGATGTAGACAGATGATATCAGAAAGACCCTGTTCACAGTTGGCCCATTTGCTGTTCTTGACAACATACTTGGCAGTCCCAAAAACAGTATTTGTGTCACATGGTCATCTGTGCATATTTTGTGATAACCACCATCCTCCCACTCTATTGAAGAATTTAACTGTGTCTCCCCTACGTCCCTGTTTTACTTACACAGATCATCATGAACTGCATTTAGAGGCCTTTGCATGTCACATAGCAGCCCATCAGGACAAAACAGGACATTTCAGAAGGAGTATCATGCTGCAGAAGTATCATGCTGATAATAATATCATGCAGAGTATCATGCTGCAGAAACTGTTGGGTATTAACACCTCCTTCTGCAACTGCAGGCATCCTGAAGTCCCTGAACTTGACCTAATAAATAAGGGGGTTGAGAACAGCATCTGGCAACATAGCACTAATACCCTGGATAGCCATCAAATATTCTTTTTTTTTTTTTTTTTTGGATTTTTTTCCCGATTTTCTCCCTAATTTAGTCGTGGCCAATTCCGCCCCGTCCCTCGGGGGCTCCAACATTAAGGCTACTACTACCATTCAGGGGAGGGCTGAAGACTATCACATGTTTCCTCCGAACCGGGTGACGCCAGCCGACCTTTTCAGCATTAATCTTTCAGCATATTTTTGAACTGCTCGCTCACGCACCGTTAAGGTCGGAGTAACACACTCGGAGGAAAGCGCTAGCCGCTCCTTCCGTATGCGCGAGCTCACAGACGCCCCTGACTGGCTGTAGAGCCAGTGGGAGCACAAAGTACCTCTCATCCCTCCCCTCGGAGAGAGCTCGGCCAATCAGCTCTCTCTAGGCCTCCGGCTGTGAGAGATTACAGCATCACATCGAACCAGCGATCCCCAGATGATAGGGCGAGCACTTTACCACTGCGCCACTCGGAGGCCCCCAGCCATCAAATATTCTAAAGACAAAACAGTGGTGAGACACACCAGCACCATAATCAATATACTGTATAGTACATTGAGTAGGTAGGGGAACTTCTGACCCAACCATCTGCTACCTTATATGGAATTCAAGAGGACTCCTGCTTTCATTTTGGTGATAGCCGAATGCTTTATAGTTCTTAGTGTTCACATTGCAGAACAACTTCTGGACCCTCAACCTTACTTTCCCAGCACAGAAAGGTCATCCGTTTCTCAAGTTCATGTAAAAACTGAGAAGGATTCTCACCATATTGTCTACTGAAAGCCTATAGAGCATCCTGAGCAGCTGTTATGGGAACTGCAATGTCTCGGGCACCAAGCCCATGCAACTGGCTAAGCTAATCATCAGGGGTTTTCTTTAACATTTTCCACATGCAGAAACCATAAGAGTCATGAAGTTTCTCACCAATCATCTGGCACAAGGTACCAGAGCACCTGGATTATTACTACCAGACTATGTAATAACTTCCACCTACAGAAGTGCAGACACCTTAACTCTCTGTTGTCACCACTCAGTGCTGCTCTGAATTAAAACTAAATGAATTACACTAAACAAATTAGCTCCTGCCCTTCTGTATGGTTAGGTTTGTGTATGTATTCCATTGTGTTGCGCTGGAAATGCACCTTAACAATCTAGTGTTACTCTTCCACTTATTGCTCTGTAGCCCTGTGCACTGCATCACAATAATATACTGTATGTTACCACGTTAATATACATACCATGTTTATGAAACATTGGTGTCAGTGTGGGAAACATCAGCGAGGGATAATAATACTTTTTCACATGTGAAGCCTTCTATAAAGGGCACTTCTCATACAGCAATACATGCACATGATGGAGAATGCTAACAGCAAGACGGAAGCATGACCACTGACATGCTATCCTACGCAATCAGAATGTAGTTAATTGCATTCTTCAAGACATCAGGGACCCAGTGACATAAAAACACAGCTGGAATCCCATCTTTCAGGCATTCAAAGCATTGTACATGCATATGTGTATCATAAACATCCTGAGATTTGACATTTAGTCTTTGTTTTACACACAGACACAGTCTTGCAATCTCTGATGAAAGAAATGTCAGGAAAGCAGTCGATGACTTAAACAGGCTTTCTTAAAACTAAAGAATTAAACAGTAGTCTATAAGGATAAGAAGCCCGTCACATAATGGTGATAGGTGCAAGGTTTTAACCTTTGGACAAATGTCCTGCAGATGGTCCAGCAAAAAGCATCTGCTATTGTAAAATTCTGAAAAGAGATACGTGGAAAATTTGGGTTGGGGATCGGGGAGGTCTCGTAAAAAGCCTAAATGCTTTCCTCATGGGCATCAAGTCATACAGTATAAATGTTTCTGATGGGACTGAGGCTAACCAAAATACTGGTTCAGTACATGCTCCCTTTTGGTTTCTGGTTGGTTCTGTCACTCATGAATCTCATTTCCCACCCGAAGCAATTGGTTACCCCGTGCCATCTCACCCAGAATAAAATGTCCGTGGTCAGCCATGTGAGCTCACAGACGCTCACCACTTGTAAACAGTCATGTCGGGCATTAACTCTGTTCTGTTTTATTAAAGTCTATTAACGTAATGGTATATGCTTCCATACACTAATTTTAGGTTGTACTATACAGTAATTTCCTACACATAATGGTTTCCTGCTGCATGTCCGTGGACGACAAAAGTTCAACGCCAGACTGCATTTAAACTTAACAGGCCTCCAATGCTTTGGTTAGATTAACAGATATTCAGTCCATAGATAGAAACGAGAGACATCCATCCATTAGTAGTTGTGAGGGGGACCTGCAGCCTATGACCAGGGAGATCAGGGCACAAGGCAGAGTACACCCTGGATGAGGTGCCAACCTAGAACAGGGCACACACATCTAAATAATTCAATACAGGCAATTTGGAGACACAAATCACCCTACATTGCATGTTGAAGTAAACTAGAGTGGTGTTAGTCTTTCAGCTGCTCCCGTCGAGAGGTCACTACAGCGGACCATCCGATCCACACAACAACTTGGCACGGGTTTTACTCCCTTCCTGATGCGACCCTCTCATTTTATCCGTGCTTGAGAAACGCACTCCATCCATTGGCTGGGGTTTGGGCATTGGGGAGGAGGAAACCAGATTACCTAGTGAAAACCCACAAGGCACAAGGAGAAAATGTGACTGTCACACACAAACCGGAGGCAAACTTCAAACCCTCAATCCTGAAGGTGTGAAGTGACCGTGCTAGCTACCGAGCCCACCCGGGGGGAGACAATTTAAAAAAAATTTAGAAACCTTACTACTGTACAGATGTCCACAGTGATTGATCAGTAGCAATGTATTAATGGGAGGTTTGGTGGAATAGTGTGAACTCTGACTGTGCTGCTGTAACAACTTAAACACAAGATAAACATGTTTAAATAAATGTTGTACAAAATGTAGTCACAGGCCTAATAACTCATATCACTACACTGATATACTGAAGTGAATGTTAATAAAGCATGTTCCTATGTATTCCTATGTATTCAGTGAGTAAGGTAACTACAGTTTTGAGTACCCAGGCGATCATGTCTTCCTCAGATACGATTTTAACCACTTTCGCTTCCCCCATTTGCCTGTTTGATAGTCATCTTGCACATATCTATGCCTCTCCTGCTGTTCTGAAACAGTGATTTGGACCTTTATAGAAACGATTCTAGCATGAATTTATTCATGGTGCAGTAAAAACTTTCACAGCTGGAACACTTCTCTCATTTTTTTTTTTAATATATGAACACATTTGCATTTATACAGGCCTTCTCATACACACGCAGCCACTCAGCACTTTGTGATTTCTGCCTTGTATGCCTTGCCTTACTACGCTGCCAGCTGACACTTTTACTCCACTACATGCCATCTCAAGAATTTCCTCGAGCTCAACTTTTTAAGCACTGACCTAATTCAATAGTTGCATGTGAAAGCATTAGTCACCACAAAAACAACACATGTAGTGAGCCGCCACTCTGGCCAAGCTGAAGAGAACAATAGGGGTTTATATATATATATCAGCTGGATAAAGAGTTGTTTGTTTAGTGACTCTTTGGAGAAAGGGAGAGGGAAGGATACAACCAACCACCCATCGAGATGTGATGCTGACTAAGTTGGCGGCAGTCTCCTCTCAGCTATAAAACTGTTGGACGCACGTGTGAAAAGAGCTGTGGGACGCACGCATGAAGGGCGGAGGGCTTGGAGCGAGGGGACCAATGAGGTTCACTGGGGCTTGCTTCCAGCAACTTTTGCAATCCGTATGCGAATCTCCAAGACATTTATGCCAGTTTCTGTTCATTGCTGCTTTGCTTGGATTTGAATATGATATAAATTCATAGAGTCTGATATATATATTTTTAAAAAAGCAATTTCTAAGTAAAGGAAAATTTTTCATCTCATATCTACAAGTAGACACGTGTATTTGGAGGTCAGTGTGGCTGTAGGGTAATAAGATAAAAGTCACACTGGACTCAAAATTTGGGGTCATTATCAGTGGAACGTCATCTCCTCCACATTCCTGTGTGTTCTCAGACAAATAGCTGGCATTCTCTGGCTTGCTCAGAGGAAAGCTTAAATGCATCTCTCTCACACACTGAGGTATCCTCTGTTAACCTCTTTTATCCCAGGCGCCTCGCTGTGACGTAAATTTAAGACCTTCTCGTTGGTGGCCCTCATCCTAAAAGAGACATGTCAAATATATGATTTAACCACAGAACGTCCCTCTTTAGCCTCATTATTGATGGATACAAGTAATCCTTTTATTACTATCTGTCTTTTTGAGGGTCAATCTGTCTCTCTATTTCAGTCTCTCTTGATCTCGATCCTATACTTTCTTGTTTTCTCTGCCCCTGCTTTGCCCTACTTTAGTCACCCCCTCCAAAACCAGTTTATTTGATTTATTGCGGAGTCGCAAAAAGACTCGGGTTACAGCTTTGAAGTCACGGCTGACTGTGGGACCCTTGGCTTACACCCGCATCACCGACGTAAGCCAGGGCAGAGAAAGAAGAACAGCCTTGTTATCCTGCTACGATTTAGAGTTTGCACTCAGGTTTTTCACTCATTTCATAAACGGAGAACTTGGCAGGCTGGGGTTTTGTAAAACATGGTCCGTTCCTGTGATGTGGACTTTGCAGGGGTTGGATCAAATGCTGGGGTGAAAAAGTTACATTTGGAACCTTCACTTGATGAACGCCGAGCATGTTTAGGTGAAGAAAAGCCTGCTTGGAACGTCTAAAGTGCAATCATTTGTCCACGTCTGATATTTTATGTTGCAAAATCGCATCCAAGTGTGCACAATCTGCTGCACATGCTAGCTATCAGTCATGCTTACATCACCAGCCTTTGCTGAAAATGCTCGTGAAAATGACATGAGAATATGAAGTTTGCGAATAGATTCATTTTCCAGATGCGCTCATTCACACGCATGTTTACATTTCAATCTCTGTCATGTTTCATGATAATGCTAAGTGTCAGGAAGCCTTTTATAATGTCTATTTTGACACCATGGGGTGCAGGTTTGACATCAAAGCCTCCCACTTCACACCATGGGTCTAAAAAGATACTGGTGAATAGTGTAGACCATTGAAAGACTCATCTCATAAAGTTTTACATGGTGATGAAAACAAGCAAACATTGCAATTATCTGACCTCTGTGTGTATTTCTCACTATGCTGATCCCCCGCACAATGCATCATTTTACTGTTGGAAAAAACATCCCTTAAAATTAATTTAATATGCACACAAGCACATCGACTCCCTCCAAAAGCAATATGCAGGTATTAAGCTATCTTTCTGAATTCATTCAGTGTTCTGTGTGTTTTGGATCACTACAGCTAAAAATAAATATCAAAAATATGTTCCGCATCGAAAAGAAGAAAGTAAGTTAGAAAATAAGGAGGAAAGGAAATCACGTTTTCCCTCCTTCTCTGTTGAAGACAAAAAAACGCTGATAAAAATGATGGTTGCAGTCTAACCACATGTCTGTCATCTCTAGGCTAATAAATGTAAGAAATGCGTTTCCTATGCTGATTATTTGCCAGAAGAAACATTGTGCTCCAAAGTCCACATGGATTTAGAGGTAATATGTTTTTGCAAACAAATTTTCAGAATATTTTATTCCTTTGTAGCTTCATCACATACAAAATTTAAGCCCTGGGAGTCTCTCAGAGCCAAATTAAGGATAAACTGTATGGAAGGTTCTAGATTTTCCTTTAGGGAAAGTGCACCATCACTTCTGATGGCAAAGCAAGGCACAGTGCTACTGTAATCCTTAAGCACCTCTGACCAACGCGGAATTTCTGAATGTGCTATAGAAAGAAACCCACAGACACTGAAAACAGCATGATAGCTTGGTAATTACACCAGTGACTAAGCTTGGAGACGAGAGCACAAAGGGTTGTGGCCTCCACATTTCTTTGTTTATGTGGAAGGTTTCTGCTAACTATGAGATGGCTAGGAAGCATAACAAAGCTTATACAATTCATAAAATGTGTAACAAAGTGTTTTCCTCGATTTTTTTGATTGATAATTTCCAATATTCCAATAATCCTATGATAAAAAATTATAGTCATTTACATTTCTTTGTAAGTGGGCAAACTTACAAAATCTACATGGGATCCAAAAATTATTTTCTCAACTGTGTGCCATCCTCCAATGTATCTGCTTTTTATATTTTAGATATGTCTGCATATCTGGGGCATGACTCCACATGATCTTTGTGGTCGTGTTGTGGTGTCTAAAACCCGGGTATTGGCACATCCTGTGGGTGCTGTGGGTTGTAGGAAGTTTGGGGGCTGGAAGTGGCCTTGCGCAGTTTGTGATGCATTTGGTGTTCTGATACCTGTCAAGGCCAGTGTTGACTTTTTTGGTAGATTTTGCTGCATTGGCAATTATGTGGAATGGGACTGGACAGGCTGGCCTTTGGTCGCATTCTCTCACTCAGCCTCACGAGATATTCACCTGGAATAGTTTTCCGACAAACTTGAAAGAGTTCCCAGAGGTATTGAGTACTTTTGCTGAGTAAGTTTGCTGCTCCTTTTCCATTCATTCTCTAGTCCAACTCATCCCAAACCATCTCAACTGGATTCAGATCGGGTAATTGTGCAAGCGGGGTCATCTGACGCAGCACTCGTCTTCTTGGACAAATAGAGGTGTGTTTGGGGTCATTGTCCTGTTGGAAAAACAATGATAGTCTGACTTGGTGCAAACCAGATGGAATGTTACCAGCAAAGCACCTCCGCATCATCATACATTCATGCTTCACAGTGGGAACCAGACTTTCAGGAACAAATTTGTTCACCCATCTTTACCATCTTTATTTGTTACACCTCTGCACAACACAACTGAGTTTTTACGAAGGCAAGAAAAGGCACAAATTAACTCTTGACAAGGCACCCCTGTAAACTGAAAACCATTCCAGGTGACTACCTTGTGAATCTGATGAGAAAATGCCACGAGTATGCCAAGCTGTCATCACAGCTAAATACAGGTACTTTGGACAATCTAAAACATAAAACATATTCTGGGTTATTTAACACTTTTTCATTTACTACATAATTCCATATGTATTCTTTCATTGGTTGTATGTGCGTCCAAAAGGTGCCTTGAACCTTTTTTTTGGCTTGTAGTGTGTGTGTGCAAAAGGTGTCAATTAGGGACCATGGACCAAAAGTCACCAACTCCATAACAGTTTTACTAGTACAAAGCTAGCTAATTCCTTTTCTTTTTCTTATACCACATGGTGAAAACTACTAATCTGGCCAAACTGATCTTAGAAAGGCTTTTTAAGATCTCACTTAATAGAGATAAAGAATTCAACAGGAGGCCAGACCATCAAAAAAACACAAACAGATATAGACTTCAAGAACAGCCACCCATGCCTCCCCTAGAAGCAGTTTAAGTGCTTATTTTATTAATTTTTTCCCTTTTATTAGTATTTGGGTGGCTAAAATAAATGGGCTAGCAACACCAAGCACCCTCTGTTTTTCAGCGATAAAGAAAACATGATTATAAGGTCTATTTTTTTTTGTCATCGTTATCTGCTATTAACAAATCAAGCATAATTTGCTTGGATATTATTATATTTTTAGACCTCCCGTCTATTATCACCACTAGCACTCACTCCATTCTGTTGTTCAGCTTGAGCCATCTTGCTCTTTGGTCTTGCAGAGTGTGTTTGGTTTCGTTTATGACCTGTTTGACATGTTTCCATCTGCTCTCTTGTTTATTTAGCCCTAATTGCACACTGTGAATCTTTTCGGATCTGTCTACATTTGCTCCATTCATGAGGCAGGAAGCCCTATTTTAATATTTATGTAATAATTCCTTTACTTTCACACTAACTCACACAGTCTAGAGGAGAACAGGATGGAAATTAAATGAAATGTTATTAAATGCATTCATATCCAGGATGCAAAATGTATGCGCATCATCTACAATCGATATAAAAGCAGTTTGTCAATTCTAAAACACAGTGTGTTTTAGAAATGTAAGGTTATTAACAGTTCTTGATTAACTTAGGAGTAGTGATGATGCTGCTTTGTGGTGGAGTGGGTGCTGGAGGAGACGCGACATGTGGGCTTTTACAGCTTCTGTAGCTTAATGGCCTCAAAAGAGCTTGGTTGATGTCTACACCACATCATAGAAGAGTGCATGTGTGTCTGTATGAGTGTGTGTGTGTCTATGTGCGTCACTAGTTTCTGCCTCTTTGCCTCTCATCCTGCCCAGATCCTAGACATAGATTTCATTTCCAAAGCCCCTTGTGTTTGCGCCCTTTTCCCGTCAAGCAGACAGATCCTCCACCAAGCCCTTGCTAAATCCTTTCGACTTTACTCTCCTCCTCTGAGAGCCGCAGTCATCTGGAGTTTCTCTCGGAGACATGGCAGACAGTTCAGGTCGAAGTGCAACACACAAGAGGCCATGCATAAAATTACAAAACAAGCACCTCGCTCCCCTTTCCCTCATTTGATGTTGATATCACTGATGTAAACCCTGCACGTCTTGTTTTTGTTTCAAGACTTATTCATTAGTTTCATGTAAAATCAGTGCTTTTTCGTGTCTGTCGCTACCCCACGTTTAAGCCAAAATGTAAGTGACTCTAGAAGCAAACTGTTAACCCAACCCAGCACATTACATCGCCAAGGACAACAGATGCAAGCAGTAAAAAGACGTGGCTTTGGTGAGGTACATGATGAATACAAATCCAAGCTCAGGACATCATACCATTGTTATCAAATGTATCACAGCCCACTCTTGTATCTTCTCTATGGTGTGGGACATTGTGTAACAAATCCCAACAAGCATTCTGAGGGAATAAGAACTGTTTTGTGGACTTTACTATCGTTCTCTGGAGAGGTTGTGGCCTGTGATAGTCAGCTCCTCAGCATGAAACCAAAACAAGGCAATGTTTCATTTTTACTCAAATAAACCAAGAGCTTATGTAAGAAACACATTACACAGATCAGGGTTAGTCACTGAGTAAATACTGACAGACTTTTTGTTTCATTAGTTTGAATTAGTTGCATATAAACCCTTCAGTTTGAAACTTTGCATGTTTTTGCAATGTGTACAACATTAATATCCAGGTATACAACATGTAACAAATAAAGATGCTAAACAACTGTACGTCACTGTGATTTGGTGTGTTGGAGATGTGCCTTTTTTGGCTAACAATGTGATATTTTTTACTGTGGAAGAAAAAAAAATTGTCAGCATAAAACCATATGCTGCTTCAAAGACTGAGTCGCTGACTGAATCATTTCCCTCCTCAGTGTTTTTTTTTTTTTTTTTTAATTACGTTTTCAACCTCTGTCCTAGCGATGCCTAATTGGGAAAGATGAGATTGTCTTCTGGAGCTTAAAACTTTCTCAGAAGAAAGAAGTCGTCTATGAAGGCAGTCACAGCAAGCTCAGGGTTTAGGCTACATCTGGAAACAACTAGCAGACAAAATTTTCTTCCGTCCTCCGGCTGAGGGGAGCGGGGGATGGGCAACCAGGTAAAGACGAGAAAAGCAGACCTCAGAAAAAAAAGGAGGGAAAAAGAGAACAAGTGGCCAATACATACAGACAGTTGTTTTTGGATTTAATATTAAGGAAAATCATTAAACTTTGACTCCACAACCTATTACTCTGCAGGCAATGGGCTTTTAAAGTTATGCATTTATTAGTATATACTTAAAACAAAGGAAGACGTCAGAAGGTCTATAGAGAAATGTTGGTTATGTCCATCTGATATGAAGGACTTTTTTTCCAGGCTTCCTGTGGAAAGAGTGAGGTAACGTACTGTAACTTCAGCCTTTCACACGCTCCTTAATGCATCATTTCATCAAGTGGGCTACAGATTTGTACTGGTGAAGGAGTACTTGGTCTAGACGCCTCTGGCCATCCAGCTCACTTTTGCCCTCCCAAAACAAGAAAAACACAAAAGACCCCATTCAGGGTGAGTTAATGTGGCTTAATGCCATTAGAAGAATCGTTTGAGTGAAAGGATTGTGTTATTCTGGCATGACGATATGGATGTGTAGATATGTAGACGCTTCCACTGAACAGCTGGTTTATAGAACTGTGTCTCAAATAACATTTAGTCTATGTAAAACTCAGCCATGAGAAATACACACTTTGGCAAATACACACTTAAACCATTCAGGCAAGGTTTACAGTATGCTGGAACACTGTTGTATATTAATAAGACACACTGAAGATAAAATATGTTAAAATTTTATCTGTGGCTTTAATCAGCTACGTACACATTGCCAAAGAAATTGATTGGAAAAAGTGATTATTGATGTTTAGACATATAATGTTCATTTTAAAATATTTTCATGGAAAAACATAATAGATACTAAGACAGGTCAATGTTATGGGATAGATTTTTGTGTATAGGGTTATCTTTTTATAGTGTGTCTAACAATCATAAATTGTAATTGAAAGCAGATGACAATGGTAAAATTTGTTACTTACACTTACGCTGAATTAAATTTTAGATCCTTCAGGGTTGAATAATTTATTCAAAAACTGTATACATGCATTCTGTTCATCGTAGAAATGACCAAATGTATATTGTGTCATATTTTTAATTAGTACCAGAAATCACAAAGTACCTCACTAAATTAGAACACATGCTGGCTTTCCCTTAAAGACACACACCAGGATGCCTTTTCCCAGACAGCCAGAAGTATGAATCAGTCTCCAACTCACACACTTTACTGCTGTCTCTAACTGTAATTAAGCATCAAATGTCTGGGCCCAGGAGACAGGCTAACTTATACTCTTACATTGTTGTCTAGCAATCTTTAGTCATTTTTTTCGGAGCAAATCTCAAAGAGCACATTTCCTGAATTCATAAAAGAATGCTTGTGAAGGAAAAAGCCTGCTGTTAATCCAGCATAGCAGTGGGATGGGGCTTGGCTGAGCTTCTTTCATCTCTAACGGCTTCACCTTGGATTTCTCTTTTAGCTGGAAAGAAAAAAGGCACTACAGTGTTGCTGAGGAAGGGTTGGACTTCAGAACCACACCCCAGGCCTCAAAAAGCCAAAAATATGCAGGTGTATTGGAAGTCATAAGGCTATAAATATATCTGTGGACCTGTAGAGAACATTTAGACTTTAATAACCTCTTCACCCTTCATTGAATGGCACTTTGATGCCATGTACGTCACGTGTGGCTAGATGGGTTGGGCTCCTTATTTCTTTCATGCTACAAGAATGACTCTAGTGTTTCAGCTAGTTTGTTTTGACTACATCTTAAATTATCAACAGATGCCTCAGAAACAGATTTTCCTTCATTTTCTTCATTGAAACACGTTTTCTGAATCATTTTCAAATCCTTGAAAGGTTAAATGATAATTGGAGCTAAACGTATTAGACAGAAGAAAATGTGTGGACCTACTTAGATTGTTGTCTAATGTTTGTTCACAAGATATGCAAATGAATAAATTAATATAATATGAATACATACACTTTTGTCAGAGACAGATGCAAGGATGCAAACATTGTTGATTGATGTCCAAACTTTAATAATCCAGGAAATAAAAACAAATAATGGTGTCAAAAGCAGTAATTGTAAACAGTTTTTGAGTTCAGATGATCAGCAACGTACACCAATCAACTATAACTGATTCAAAACCATTAACATTAAAACCACCTAGGTTTAAAAGTTCCCCTTGTGCCCCAGAAGTAGTTCTGGACCCTCAGGTGTGCCTACATGTGACATCTGGGGGTGTGCTGGGGCTTCTGTGGACCGGGCTAGGACCGGGTTCATTCTATGTATGCTCGATCAGATTTGGCTTTGGGGAAATTGGAAGCAGGGTCAATAACCTTGAACCTATTTGCCTACTAGGCCTCATGCACAGCAGGCTGTGATGGTCTGGGACTCCTGATACCATTCTGTCATGGCCGGCATTGACTTTTTGGCAGGTTGTGCTGCATTGGCTTTTCTTTGGGACTGGACCAGGTAGGCTGGCCCTTGGTCCTCACGAGTTTAAATGGACATTAGGTGCCCATGATCTTGTTGCCAGTTTACTGGCATATAACCGATAATGAATGTTATTCAATTCACCTGGTGGTGGTGTCAATGTTATGTCTGATTGGTGCGTATGAGGACAGGAAACCAGAAACAGGGTCAAAATCACCACAGAAATACAAGGCTTGGTAATGAACTGACAAGATATTACACAGAGCATATAGTTTGCATTAACAGTGTGTCATTTATTACTGTAGTGTATTTGTGCGATTGAATCCAGGTGTAGTTGACCAGTAATTTGGTGTGTTGGATGACATTTGCTGGGAGTAGCCTACAAGCGGCTGAGATCTAAGAATTGTAGTAAGCCATCGATTCCGGCACATACTCGACAATTTTAAATGTAATGAAAATATAAGTAAAGGCATAAGGAGGTCAAGCGTCACTTCATTCTCTCTTGACATAGAAGTTCCCCACAGCTGTGACTGACTTTCCATGAAGCTTCTATGTTTGGCAAGAAAAAACAGACTCATCCTCCTTGGCTTTCCCCATAAGACAGCACCATTTGTTGTGTGGAGAGAAAGACAATGAGTCCTGAAGCATGACTACTGAATCAGTTTTAAAGGATCAGAAGATGCTGGGTTATTATGGACATTACAACCTTTAGAAATAAAAGTATGTCTAATAGTAAGGGCCATTGATTTCAATGAGAACATGATCAAATGGATATGCATGACATCATGTATGAAAATGGATTGCATAAAAAGTGAGACCATGTTACAACAGACGTACAGTATATCAACATATCCGTGCAAACTAACCTCAAGTTAGTTCAGATTTTTCTTTTTTGTTTGATTTTAAATGTTGTTTTGGATCATATTTTATGGTGTATGCACACCTATTCATGCAAAGTCATTATTAGCCTTATTGTATACTTGAATGTACAGTAGCAATCAGCTAACATTAGTTATTTTAAATTTATAATATGATTTCATTATTTATAGATAGATTTCAACATAATATAACAGTTAGGTCTTTGAGTATTTGGCCAGTGACATCATTTTCAAATTTTTGCCTGATTCTGATCTGATATGCTTTAAAACATATCCATACCTTTCCCTCACCACATTCTCCTCTTCCAATCATTTTGGAAAAGGTTCCTTTTAAGCAAAGTCTTATATGACCTTTCTGTTCTTCAGTGTTAACGATGATTTGTGAACTCTCTATATTTACATTCATGAAGGTGTCTCTTTACTGTAGACTTTGACAATGAAATGCCGACCTCCTGCAGAGCGTTCATGACTTGTGAAGGAGTTTTTCTTCACCAAGGACAGATTTTTGTGATCATCCACATTAGTGTTCTTCTGGGGTCTTCTATCACATTTGGTGTTGCTCTCTCTCTCTCATAGGTTTTTTTCTTTTTTCTTTCTGGCTTAGTGATGGCCTGCATATTAGCAATTCCCATTTGCAAATTCTACACTTGGAATCAAACTGTACACTTGGAATCTGTAAAATTTGATACAGTTAAAGTTTAGGGAGTTGAGGGGGAAAAAAAGAAAAATCTGAAACTATACACTTTGTGTGATTAAACATTGTGGCATACAGAGACACTCTCACTCTCTCATCGTCTATACCGCTTTATCCTTTATACATGGTCACATGGTCACTAGGAGACATAGGGCATGAGGCGGGGTACACCAGGGTGCCAATCCATTACAGGGCACACACACATACACACACTTACACACTCATTCACACACTATGGGCAATTAGCCTAATGTGCAGGTCTTTGGACTGTGGGAGGAAACCAGTGTACCCAAAGGAAACCCACCAAGCATGGGGAGAACATGCAAACTCCATGCACACAGAGACTGGAATCGAACCCAGATCCGGGAGGTGTAATGCGACAGTACTAACCACTACACCACCATATTGTTTCACTTTCCAAATACTTATAGAGCTGACTGTGGACTATATTTTCATTCTGGCTGTGACAGCGGTTACCCACAGCCAAAACAAAGCATTTGCACAAAATTACATTAGGTGGTTCAAAGACTCACACACAAATATAATTTGAATAGAAAATTCAATAACAACATTCAAACATATTGTATTATAATTATAATTAAAGTGTGTTATTTGTGATTATTAAAAGAGAATTTACACCTTAATCCGCTGTGGTTCAACTCTGCTAGAGCCGTGATGCTGCATCAAGGCTCCTAGATAATGAGACACGCCACATTATATCATGTAAATAAAACTGTTTTGTAGTATTTTGAGGATGAATTGATAGTGATTGGGATCATTAACACGTAATAAGTCAGGCCATTTTGATAGAGAAGATTACTAATAAGCACTATTATTACATTACGTTTTAATTTTTGAGTATTTATCACATTAACATTTATAGACAATGTAATAAATATTACGAACATTTATCAGTGGGCTAATTCTTTTATTACAATATAAACACCTAAGCCAAGAACAACACATGGCTTGTGGCATTCACAGACTTTCTCTTCCCATGTTCCATATGTTCCCTTAGGTGGATGCTCAAATTAATTGGGCTGATCTGGGCTGAGTGTTTGCTCATCCAAATGATCATTATTATTATTATTATTATTATTATTATTATTATTATTACTACTTCATATTATTATTATTATTATAATTTTGATTTAAATAATCTCTCCATTCTGAAACTGTTATGCATTACAATCCCTGTTGTCACAAGTCTTTATCTGTGATTCACACCAGTCTCGAAATCGCCTCCATTGCATTACAACATTGCATACTGTGCCCTGCCTTCATACACACTTGTGACTTGCCCACTAAACTGCATTTTTTAAATCTACAAACAGGGCAGGGTCTAACAAAAAAAACAAGGGTGTAAATGCAATGCAGACGAACATAAAAAAAAAATTCCAAACACACCCCAGCTGCTCATGTAATAAAGATGTAATAAAGATGTTTTGTAAACCATTCATATCAGGCATTGCATTGGGAATAACTATGGAAATCTTAATAATGCATGGAGATGTGGAACTTGTTGGGTATGTTAAGAGAAATGGGGTGAAATGGCCATTTAATATACAGTACTTCCAATAAGTTGCAGAGACTCGACAAGAGTGTAGAACCACATGTAGCGTTAGATTGCATACCGGTCTCCCAGGGTGAAAGCACTCAAAGCATGTTAATCCTTTAACTGAGAGTACACACAAGTGTTTCTGTTGACTTCAAAAGCATCTACACCATTTGCTATGCAATGCATCCAAGAAAAATGCTTGTGTCCATATTCTTCGAATTGAGTTCCCATAAAGTAATCTTTAAGAATTTACTAGCCTGACTGCTGCACTAACACATGGTACAATCACAAAAATCCGTGCTGAAGTTCAAGCTTTCCAACACATTCCAGGTCCAAGGAATGACATTGATGTGACTTCTAAATGACAAAAATTTATTTGAATATATAACATATTCAAGCACAATGTGAGACTGTTCTGTCATGTGCGTTAGTCTACAGAGCAGGAAGTGCACACTGGGGTCACTTGGGAACGATGGGCTACAAGCCTACCAACATCTGTTAAAATAAGAAAGACCTCTGAGTTTGACAGGAAGTCAGAATTTATTTATTTTTTTTTTTTTATCACAAAGTGAGCTGTGTGTACACTGGCCTGATAGGTGCTTTTTAGGAAAAAAGAAGGATAATATTGAATGGGCAATGGACATCTCTGTTCAGCTTCTTTCGGTCATTGCAGAGGGTCATAAAGTAACTGCTGTGAAATATCTAATAGCTTGGAGTTATGCTGGAGAAAGAGATGATTGTTTTCGTTCTGTGTTTGACACAAATTCCCCACGGCCAAAGCAAACTAATTTCAGAAAATGACATTAGGTGGATCAAAATTGCACACATTAATATAACTTTAATAACAATCTTAATAACACCATTCAAAAATGACAGCTCCAATTTCAGGTTTTGAAATGGTGCATTTGAGAACATTTCTTCCCAAATAAGTCCACGCTCTATGCATGGATCAACATCCAAAACAAATGCTTTTTTTTTTGTTTTGTGACAATGTGCCCAATGGCGGACGAAAATCTCAGTGTGCTGAAAAACAACTAGTAAAATTCGGAAGGAAAAGATGTGGCATGCTTTGATCGAGCAGCTGCCTCTTCTCTTGTGATGCAGAAACAGATGCTCTCAGCATGGGCCTGTTGTCCCGAGGAGGTGAGTTCCTCACCCACAGAGCTGAGCTCTCTGTTTACCCAGACAGCTGGGATACATGCACAGAGACCCAGTGCATGCTGGGAAGCCAATTTAGCCATCAAGCACAGGTTATCTTTAGATTAGATTAGATTAGATTCAACTTTATTGTCATTACACATGTACAAGTACAAGGCAACGATATGCAGTTTAGGTCTAACCAGAAGTGCAATTAGCAGAAAGTGTGGGATAAAGGTATAAGTTCTAAGTACACTTAAACCCATTAGTTTGTTGTACCTTCATTTATTGGAGCATAAATAGTCATAATCTTATAATCTGTAAGAATAATACCCATGATCTTTAAGTGAAATCATATATGAAAGTGAAACTGATATTTCAAGATGACAATAGTGTCAGAAAAAGACACTGGATATTACATACTGTAGCATTTAAATGTTGTAGATGATTGTAGATGATTCTCATGCTAAAAAGTGACATTTTTTACATGTTATTACAATCTATATACACAGTACAGGCCAAAAGTTTGGACACACCTTCACTCATTCAATGTGTTTTCTTTATTTTCATGACCATTTACA
>JAQMYJ010000018.1:6459542-6477505 GCA_030014305.1 Clarias laeviceps | reverse complement strand
AAAGAACCAAAAACAACCATAAAAACATGTGATATATGTATCTGTGCTACTTCTTTTCCTGTGTGACCCATTTTTTACATTATTTGTTCAGTCATGTTTGTATATGTATATGTTGTGCATGTTGGTTAAAATGAAATTTTATTTAGTTCATCATATTGCCTAGTAGTAATGTGTGTGTGAGTGAGTTTACTGTATGTGTGTGTGCCCTGCGATGGATTGGCACCCTGTCCAGGGTGTACCCCGCCATGTGCCCTAAGCCTCCTGGGATAGGCTCCGGGCCCCCCGCGACCCTTAATACAGGATAAAGCGTTATAGAAGATGAGTGAGTAAAAGAGAGTGTTATTGCCTATTTTTATTTTGTGCTGAATAAAAGAATAAGTCATTCTGCACAACTCATACTGCATAATCCTGTAGCAAAAGAGAACCTTTGCTGTCAGCAAAAAAAAACATAATGAACAACAGAAAAGTGTGTTTATACAGAGAAATATGCAAATCTGAATAAAAAGGGAGGATTTTTTTTCAGATTTCTTTGCATGTATTACATACTGTATTTATACCCAAAAAAATTTTTTAAGTGAATTATGACTATTAGGTCGCTTTTAAAGGCTCAGCACTGCAACAAATACTGTAAGTCTGTAAGTACGAGTTTGAGAAAGACGATCATGCACAGTATACGTGCTGCTATTCAAGTGTCCACTTTGAATGATTCAATTTTACACAGCAGCCAGTGACAGCAGTGAAACACATCAATAATAATAGAATCATGCGTGCAATGTCGAGTAACAAGGTTATTGACCACCTCCTACGCACATGCGTATATGAGTATGTGTAGAGGGGGTTTCGTCTCAGGCATTTCTGAAAGCATGCACTCCAATTGATAAATTGGTGAAAAATACCTATGAACCGGGAAATTTTACACACAAGCAGTTTACACGCAGGTCGCACAAGATTTTTGCGATTCTGTAGAAACATGGCAAAAAAAAAAAAGCTATGAAATACGTTAAGAAAAGAAGATGAGGTTCAAGTTGATAACTGTACTGTAGTTGCCCTACTGAGTGTGCAGTGTCATACAGTATGTGTGTGTGTGTGTGTGGGTGGGGAGGGGTTCCCTGATTTTTTTTGGAATTTCCTTGTTATTTGCTGTAGATTAAAATCACCATTACAGGTACACTCGAGTCATCTTTCACTTGTTTGTGTCTTCATCTTTAAGGTATAATTAAAGTACAAAAAGCAAAAATTTTTGATGATTGTTACTTTCAATACTTTATTCATTTTAGTTTTTAATTCCTTTAAGTCTTTTGTAGTAGTACAGTATGACTACTAATTGTAATAATACATTGTGGTATGGTGTATAAAAAGAAGGCTTATATATCACAGAGGCTTAATATGTTCGGTTTTGTCTCTATGCTTGTGTATGTGCCGTGTCTCGGAGCAGGTCTGACTGACGAGCTTGTACAGCTGCTGCTAATTAGAGATGAGCCTCATACATAGCATAATGCTATGCTAGTGGACATTGAAGACCTGACTAGGTGAGGCTTTTGGTATTTATCCTGGTGCTTTTGCTGCTTTCATTTATAAGGTCGGATTAGGGAACAGATGAGAACATGACTTTTAAAACGTCATGGTTGTTGAAGAAATGTCAGAGAATAATGTTTTTCCGCCCTGTGGCTGGGTACAACCTGGACTGGTTGTCAATCCATCACAGGGCACACACACATATACACACTTACACTCTCAATCAGACACTGCGAGCAATTTGGGAACGGCAATTAGTCTAATCTGCATATCTTTAGATTGTGGAAGGAAACCGGAATTTCCAGAGGAAACCCATAAAGCATAGGGAAAACATGCAAACTCCATGCACACAGACCCCGAGGCTGGAATCGAACTCAGCCCCTGGAGGTGCAAAGGGACAGTGCTAACCACTAAGCCACCTTCCGCTTTTACTTAATCATAGTCAGAAAATGAGAAGAAGGTCAGACTTAAAAAAAGCTAAAAAGACCTCACTGTATAAGGAAATTAACTTTTGGTAATATGTTCACACTGATTGGTATTCAACATTTTGTGAATGTCGATCCTTTCACAGGCATCATTTTAAATGAGTGTGTTAATATAATTTTCATCCTATTGTATTCAGATATGTAAAATAAAAAAAACTTTGTTTTATACGTATACTGTGACTTGATGACTTTTTATTTTATTACTTTTTATTTTTATTTCCGTCAAAGGGTGAAACATGTTAGGCAGCAAGTGAGCAGTAACATCCCGAAGTCATTGTGGTAGAAGCAGGAAAAATAGGCAAGAATAAGGAGCTGAGAGATTTTAACAGGAGTCACATTGTGATGGCTAAAAAAGCTGGGTTAGAGCAACTCCAAAATGGCAGGTCTTCTTGGGTGTTCCTGGCAGGCAGTGGTTAGTACCTGCCTAAAATGGTCCCAGGATGGACATCTGATTAACCTCACAGAACCCCACCTTACTGTAACACAATTTCCTGATAAATGTTATTTCTGGATAGAGTGCCCATGCTGACTTCTTTCCATTTCTGAAAGCACCTACAATGGGCACATGAATGTTAGAACTAGACTATGGGGCAATGGAAGAAGGTGGCCCGGTTTGATGGATCACATTTTCTTTTATGTCATGTGGATGGCTGGGTGTGTGTACCTCACTTAGCCAGGTAGTCAATGGCTCCAGGATGCATTATGGGAAGAATGCTTTTGGGCAAAGACAGTGTGATGCTCTGGGCAACGTTCTACTGAAAAACCCTGGTTCCTGGCATTCATGTGGAAGTTACTTTTGACACAAAACATTTGAACATGTTTATACTGCCAATCAACAGGATAATGCTCTCAGTGTGATATCATTTAGAAATGGTTTGATGAACATGGTAAAGTGTTTAAAGTGTTGACTTGGCCTTCAAATTCCCCAGGATCTGCTGCTGACACCTTGGTGCCAGGTACCACAGAACACCTCCTGAGGACTTTTTGTAGGATATACTGTCAAATGTTTGCATTTATACAGATTATGGTACAGGAAATCGCACAAAACATTTTTCAAGGTGTTCATTCTTTCACATTCTATGGAAATCATGCGAGGCTAAAATCAGTGCAGATCTTGTTTCTGAATGTTAACTATTCTTTTAAAAAGTATTCCAGGCTGTAACATTTTTCCAGGTATAGCTGCAACAGTCACATGACACTACATGACATTCATGTTGCAGTATATTAAAGACTATTATTTGTCTCCTGGTAATCTGGTCAGAGTTCAGGTGACCTTAAAGAGCTGAAACAGAAATTAACTTTTTTAAAGCTGCTGTTTTGGGGCAAAAGAGATATTAACAATTTCCCCACCCACGCTCACACAGTTTCAAAAGCAAAAGCAGAGATGTTGAGTTGTCCAAAATTCATTGCATTTTGTTGTCAGAAAATAATTATCTTAGAAGACTTTTAAGTGATTGCTTTTTAAAAAAAAAAAAAAAAAAAAAAACTACAACACAATTTTACGTTAATATGAGCATATGGTTAAACATTACACATTTCTCAGATTTATTTATTGAAATAACTATTAGTTGTTTTCATTGAACATTTGTGATCTTACTTCATAGATAAGACACACACAAGTCTGCACAAAATGTGTGCATCAGGACAGTGATGCATTGGGACCCAACAAACAAGTCATAGTAGCTGGTTGTTTCTGTTTTCATGGATATACAGGACTGTAGGAGTGAGTGGTCCAAAAACAAGCAAAATAGAAACGATGCATTTATTACGTTTGGAGCTTGTGTGGTGCTACACAATGCATTAATTTATCCATTCATCTTAACATCTTTAATAGTAACTACTTAACTATTTAACTTATTTTTTATAAACGGATAAAAAGAATTATGTGTCATTCTTTGATAAATACAATTCCTTAAACCTATTAAAAGCCTAAATGTTGAAAACCATCAGAATATGAGGAATAAAACAGCAGGATGTGCTGTTATAAGAAGATAATCAACTTGGGTGGTAATAGTAATTTACTTTATGTCATGTCTCAGTAAACCAACCCGTTGCTGATTAATTTCCTATAAGGACACATCATGTTTGATTACTTTTATAGAAATAGAATTGTTCTATAGTAATAGTTACACTGAATAAATAATCATTTCCATCTTCTTCATATTATTTGCCACTGTCACCTAAATAAATGATTTTCTATATAAATTAAAAACTATTTAGTAATATCAGTCACAGGGGGAATTTGTTCATATAACATCATGTTCACAGTCAAATATTTTATATCTTTTTTTCCCCCTTTTTTTTTAAGGGTAAGGGGAAATTTAGCTTCCCAGAGCACGTGCGACTCCTTTTAATCACTAATGTCCTGTCCAGTTAAAATAACTTATGTCCCTGCATTACAGAATGCTTTTGCACTGCATTTTCAGTTCCCTTTACATTCTCTTGTCTGTTTTTCAGCTAGTCGAATGCATTTTTCATTGAATAAGCACCGGGAGACTGACTTGGCAAGTCCAAAACTTTCCGCTTTTCTCAGCTGAGAAGTTCATTGGTTGTTTTGATGTTTACATGAGATTTTTGGCACACTTGACTTTTTCTCCATATGTCTCTGTTTGAACATTTTACAGATGATGTTATGCTTTGTGCGACTTTAACAATGGTCATATGACACTGACATAAATATTTACTGTTACCAAGAGTTGGCTCGTCGTCAATAGGGACATACATGTATGAACATGTATTTATAGCAGCTGCTTGAAAAATATTAATCTTCATAAACTTTATGCTTTTGAGCCTCTAACACTTTGGCTAATACACTCACCAGTCCTTTCATTATGGACAACTTGGCTTAATCCTTTGGCATAAATTCAACAAGGTACTGGAAACATCTCTTAGAGATTTTGGTCCATATTGACATTACAGCCTCATAACATTGGTGCAGATTTGTCACCTGTATGTCCATAACGCATCCCAAAGGTGCTCTATTGGTTTGAAATCTGGTGACTATAGAGCGCCATTTGAGTACGGTGAACTCATTTTCATGTTCAAGAAACCAGTTTGAAATGATTTTAGCTTTGTGACATGGTGTCTTAGACTGGGGTCATAAAGTGAAGGCCATGTTCATCAACAATACTTCTACAATAGGTAGGTTGTGGCATTTGCCCAGTTGATACTTAAAGTGTGTCAAGAAATTATCCCCCACACCACCCACCACTACACAACCCCCACCAGCCCGACATTTTGATTCAAAACAGAATGGATAAAGCTTTTGTTTGGTTTAATTTGTCTAAATCTGACCCTACTATCAGAATGTCGCAGAAGAAATTGAGAGACCCGAGAAAGTACTTTCAGTCCTCAAATTGTTTTGGTGAAGCCATGCAAATTGTAGAGGACTCAGTTTCATGTTCTTAGCTGGCAGGGGTGGCACCCGGTGTGGTCTACTGTTGCTGTACTCCATCTGCGTTAAGGTTTAATGTGTTGTGTGTTCAGAGATTATCTTCGCCATGCATGCCTCGCTACATTATTTGAGTTACTGTTGCCTTTCTATTAGATAGAAGGGAATCACTGTACAAGCCTCTTCAGTCAGTGTTATGATCTAAGGTTGCTTCAGTTGGTCAGGTCTGTCAGGACACTAATTGCATGAGAAATCATTTTCACACAAGACTGTAAGCAAAGTTAAAGGCGATTGAATGGAATCTTAGAGTGTGCAACTTTTTCCCCAGGCAGTGTATAAAAATATCACTTTTGGAAATGTGCATAACATGCAGTATTTCAAGAAACTGGAAGTACTGAAAAGTTTGCAAATTCATGAAAACTGCATAAAAATCACACGTCCTATATTAACTCCACTTTAATTAAAAAGTGTTCTTTTTTGCACAATCCTTTACCATTTGCTTTCACCTCTTTCATTTCATCGCTGTTTCAGCCATGTTTCTTCAAATATTAACATTAGCTTTGTCACCTTGTCCTGTGACTAAGCACGCCTTTCAGAATTGTTCACACATTAGCATTAATTAAAAAAGTTCCACTGATTTTCTGATTTGTCATGACATACAAATTGTATTTAGTATTTAACAAAATACAGTACATATTTCAATTATTGTTTAACCATTTAGCCATTAAAATAATTATAAATTTGTATAATTCTTCGAGGTATAAATATAAGCTGAAAATATTTTTTTAAGTGAATCCTTAGGAGACGAGAGTCAATACACCTATTTATAAACAATAAGAAATGCAAATAATTCTGGCTGATTAAGGAACGTATATAAGTAAGAGAAGCCAAAGGCAAACTCACACAGAATATAATATTACATAGATTCTCTTAAGACTACACAGAATGGCTTTGATTGAGTGACTTTGTCTTAGAAATTTAAACTTTTGTGTTGGAAATGTAAACACGAAATGGGTCTCAATAATTGTGGAAGTGTCCTCAGGTGCTGTCATTCTGGATAACCATGTTAATATATATTTAGAGAAGTGGTTTGGGTGTGAACTTCCAACATTGCCAAGATTATGTCTCCTAGGAGACAGGACAGAGAGATATTAAAATTTAAAACATTCTGCTTATTATGTTAGGTGTAGTTTTGGCAGCCAAATTAATTCTTCGAGGCTGGATGGGCACAACTAGCCTAACTTTAGGATGTGGGTAGATTTAGCTATTCAAAGTGTCTCATATGAAAAGAAAATGCTAGCCTGAATGATGAAGAAGAAGATCTCTTTGAAAAAATGAGAAATTTTTTTATTTGAATATTGCAATATTCAAATTTTAAAAAATCTTTTTCTTTTTCAATTGTATTTATGCCAGCTGGAACACTATGCTGTATTTTTGTTGTTGTTGTTGTTGTTGTTGTTGTTGTTGTTGTTGTTGTTGTTTTGTCATCATCCACTGAAACTTTCAAGCAAAATGTGACAGATAAGCAATTTCAATGTTTTTGTAATTTGTTGAATTTCAATTCAAAGAAAACTTAAATTACAAAAAGACAATGAGAACATAGACACTAACAAGTGCTATAAACACAAGGGAACAGAAATTACAGACAAGACATTGAAAGACAGACATCATCATAATTAAATGTAATATTAAAATGAAAGTGAGCTGGTTTGCTTCATACAGTATATAGCAAGATCACTTACTAATAAAATCATTAATCTTAGATCCCGGATACAGTGTTGACAGAACATCTGATTCTTGGAAGAATCAAGTGGGCGACTGTGTGTTTAAATGAAACAAAAGAACACATAAGCCCTGATGGAATTTTTCCTCATTCCTGGGGATTTCAACCAAGCAATCCTAGGAATGCTCTTCCCAGATTCTGAAAACATAAAAAGCATTAAAACCACAAGCACAGGGAAATAACATCTTTTTAAACAGTGATAAAACATTAATTTAAAATCCTAAAGGAACACTAATCCCACTTTGGACAGTCAGACCAGCTCACTGTTTCCTGTCCCAGTAAAAGGCAGTTAATGTCCGGCCATACGATGGCTAGTAATTGGATGCAACTAAATAAGGAGATAAATACTGTAAATAATCAGTGGTTAAAATGACATAAATAAATATTGCACATATTTAAAGTTTGACCATGGTGGACAACCAGAACCACAATTGATAATTTTTGCTCAAAAAATATACAGTTGTTTCTATGGCAGTATACAAACAACCACAATAATAATAATAATAATAATAATAATAATAATAATAATAATAATAATAATAATAGTTGCCTGAATTATCTAACCAAATAAGAAGAATGAGGAGGACGTAAAAAAGAAAGAGAAGCAAAAGGAAAAAAAATTATAGTAGGATCATAAGGAGGATGAGCAGAATGAGTATAAGGAAGAAAGAGGAAAAGTAATTGTAGGAAGAGGCAGAGAAGGAATAGGATAAAAGAAAAAGGAGAAGAAGGAGAAGATGAAGAAGAAAAAAAGGGAGTAACAATATAAGGAGGAGACGGTGGAGGCAGGGAAAATAAACTAGTAGTAGAAGAAATAAAGCAGATGAGTAGAAGCAGGAGAAAGAGAAGGAGTAGGAAGAGGAAGATGAGAAGGAGGAGGAGGAGGAGGAGGAGAAGGAGGAGTAAATGAGGGAGGCAAAGGTGGAGCTAGAAGTCAATCAAACCAAGTCCCCCTGTCGAGTTAATTAAAATTTAATGTGAGCATATTTCTTCTTGGCTGAAGAAATTATTCTGATATTCATGATGTGCAAGTAAGTGACAACCAAAAAAAGGGTTAAATCTTGCCAAAGTTACTTATTTCTTTAAGAAGCACAAACCATGTCTGTTGTGAATTTCTGATTATGTTGAACCCCTGTTGGAGAGAACATCCTCCCTTACTTCCCCTGAACCAGTCACAGGATCAATAGCAATGAAAAATTGAAAAAGTGTGCATTGTTCATTGCTTGTTCATTCGCAATCTTGTGGAACGTCATGCAAAATTTGTGAAAGAATCCAAAATTTGCAAACAAAGCACATTATATCAGCAAGTCATCCAAATGAAATAATTGCACTGGTTAGTGCGAAAATATATAATGCAATTGTCCAAAACTAAAAACAAAAATCCAAGTATTTTGCTGTGAATAACTTGTATACCTGACATTAGTCACAGTAAACAAATTGTTTTACAGGCAGTGGACTATAAGACATTGGATAGAGTTTCCATTTTGGGGCCCAGGGATGTTTTAAAGATGGTTGGGGCATTTGAAAAATTAGGGCATTCATCCCATGCATGGCAGACTGCTCAGGCCAATCGTACAATTACAGAAGTCCACGTAAAAAAAACGATGCATTTAACCTCTTAACGATCATTGCTATGGTTTAGCAATTGATGGCTAAAGTATGGTAGAATTCAGAGTGCCAAACCTGTACGATGCAAAGTGCCTGAAATATTCACACTTCAACTTGTCTGGGCTTATCACCGCTTCAACGCTTCAATAGAGAAACAGGAAACAAAAAGCCTCTAAAAAGAACTTATGTCATGGTGTTTCCTTCTGTGTATCATCATATGATGAAATAATGTCTATCAAGTAAACAGAGTAAGTAAATTACTGCTGTATCTGCTGTATATATATATATATATGTATATATAAAATTGAGAACGAAAAAAATGTGCCAGGAAGAGAAACAGTAAATGAATTGGAGATAGAAATTATGTTCCTTTAGACAAAACAAAGAAAACTGAACAACTGCTCCATGAGAGTACTGAAAAGGCTTGGTTTACACCTGAAGAGCAGAGGTTTTTTTTCCTCTTTGTCTTCAAGAAAGGTTTTACAAATTGACTGTTTATTTTGCTATCAGAACAAAGTATGAGAAAAGCACTTAAAAAAAAGAACACTGCTTGATCATTGCTAGAAAATGCTTCAGGTTGATGCAGAGGACGTGTTTTTAGAGAAAAGCACTGCTCTACATATTTTTCCTGACAATGTGTCAATAGGCTCTTGGCTCTATATACAGTACCAGTCTCAACTTAACGCTTTGCTTTCTGCAAAAGTTCGAGTTACTGCAGCATTAAGTGAGCAGTGCTTTTCAGCCTTGCAGCACATTAAGACCACTACAGAAAGTCACAGAAGATAAAATCTGGATATTCTATTATTTAACCTGAGCACTGGACAAGTGTGAAAATGATGGAATATGGAAGAAATCACTGATCCATTTGAGGAGACTTGAAACCCGTAGACAGATGTTTGTCAATTTCAAATAAGACTGTCAGAGGCTCAATAATAATACTGTGCTATTTTTACTTTAAAAAAAAAAAAAAAAGTATATAACACATAACACGTTTTTTTTTTTTTGAGTGGATTGTAGCCTATTAGTGTGAAAGGAAGCAAAGAAAAGGTTGTTTAGGGCCCCCAGTCCTCAGAAGCACTACTGGGAGGAGGAGGTAGAAGGTGGAGGTGGAGTAACAATAGTGATAGGAGAATGAAAAAGATAAAAAAAAAGTTGGAGAAGAAGTAAATATTTAAATATTTGTGGTAGGTAATGTATTACTAAATAGCAATTATTATTGAGCAGGAATAACCTGGTGGAAAACAATTAATTTGAATAAAATCTTTTCTTTATAATAATGTGTTTATTCAAATGAAGTTTCTGAGCTGGAAATTCCACTATCCTATTCATTCTTTGGATCTATATTTGGCCACTCAGCGTAGTAATTCCCCTCTACTTGATTTTCGGTATTTCTAACCCCATCAACCACAATGAGATTTACCTCACCATGTGAAAATCTTCAGTCGAGTACACAACTACAGAGTGGTCGAGTTGTTAAAGAGCCGAGAGTAAAATTAATTGTGGTTTAGAGAACTGAGTCATGTCTGGATTTGAGGAACTTCTAACCACAGGCATACACTCAAAGCAAGCAATCTGAAACTGACATTTGGATGAATTGTCACTACTCTCTGAATGTCAACATTTACGAGCAGTTAAGAAATAAGAGATGAGCTCAGGGTCTTTACAGTGGTGAAAGTGACAGTAGCATGACCATACTGAAATGAGTAGATCTGCCCTGAATCATGTTGTCTGTGTATCATAGAAGTGTCCAAGATTTACATAAAATGTGTAGTAAAAGTACCTTGTTTTCACCCCATTATGTGGACTGTATTTATTTGCAGAGTCCCACTGCAGTTCTCTGGTAGTCGAGGGGCTTTGAGCTTGCTGTGCTTCCAGTGTTAAATTAATAAGAGAATTTATCTGAACAATCTACGCTTAGGCAACTGGAGAAAATCTGCATAAAGTGTCTGAAACTAACCTCAAATTCCCAGTCATGTGAATCTTCACAGCTTGGAATTATTTTGCCCTGAAATTATTTGATTGCTTTATGTCCCTGTCTATTCTGTTGCACAACTTTCAAACAGAAATGTCACTTTCAGAATTATTCAGAAACTTCCTTCTCCCACACCTGGATAAAATCATCTGTGTGTGATGCAATTGTTCCTAAAAATTCACTGTGTTGCATAATGGGAAAAACACACATGAAATGTACAAGGATGAGTTTTGGGATCATTTTTGGGATAAAGTAGAGTTTCTGTTGAAGTTTCATAAGAGGAGACACTTTTTTGTTTCTCTCTTTCATTTCATTTCATTAAATTTTTTATTTCGATTCCCTAATTTATTTCTATTTCTATTGATAATTTAGATTTTAAAGGTCACGAGCGGTCATATAAGCATTTCACTGCATATCGTACTGTGTATGACTGTGTATGTGACAAATAAAAGTTTATTTTAAAAAAAGTTTATTCTTATTATTATTCTTATTAATAATAATAATAATAAATGTAATAATAATAATTATTATTCTTATTCTTATTATTATTATAAGATTAAGACAAAAAAGAAACCTTGTGAATTTACTAAAAGGAATCTGAAATTCTATACATTTCTAATTTGATCTTCTAGTGGTTTTGTGTGTCTTAAAAACAAATTAGTGAAAAAAATGTGAAAGAAAAAAATTCTTATGCTGTGTGTCATGATCAAGGTGGGTAGTAATGAGACTTTCTTACTTGTACCTTGAATCTGTCTTGTGCCTCATAACTCTGCATTGTAAATGTGTATATATATATATATATATATATATACATTTATATATATATATATATCACAACTCTCACAAAAAAAATTATATTATTAGAGACTTTATATATTAGAAACTTTAATAGATTGGCTGCTATAGAAAATGAGAACAGAAACTAACTTGTCTGGCAACTATGCAACATTTATTGGACCATATATGGTGAGATATTATTCCTTTTATAAATTGTGAAATGAACTGTTGGAAAATTTGCTGTGGTGAATATGACACTTTAAGGTCTGTTCTCTGGTAATTATTCAGCATCATGACATAACAGTAAACTGATTCTCACTAAACTGCATCTCT
Organism: Clarias laeviceps; assembly: GCA_030014305.1. Lineage (NCBI taxonomy): Eukaryota > Metazoa > Chordata > Actinopteri > Siluriformes > Clariidae > Clarias > Clarias laeviceps. The sequence continues at coordinate 6,465,641 of JAQMYJ010000018.1, read as the reverse complement.
GCACCCTATCGGAGCACATGCCCAGGCTTGTTTTCTTTCTTACATAAAGAATTATACTTAGCCATGTTCTCAATAAGGATGTCCACATAGCAGAGAAGCGTACTGACGAATGAATGAGAACAGTTGTTTGTAAACCATTATTTCATGAACTAGTAAAATATTTCTAATATTAAAAAAATGACATCAATGTGCCAAGGTGTAGCAAATAATTAGTTAATCATAGTTTTTATTGTGAGAATAATTCTTACAATTCCATGTGTGATTTTGAGCTTTAAATAAACAAATTCCATTTTGGTCAAAGTAAGAGTAGATTGATTTGAGTTTGAACAATGTGACACATCATTGTTAAGGAGTGTAGTGCCAAAATGTTCCTGATAAATTCGTTTCTGGAAAAAGTAATAAAAATTTTAAACTGATAACTGATAAACATATAAATCCAGTTTTATTGAAGACTTGTGTGCTTGTGGCCACTTGGCATGAACTTAAACATGAAATGAAACTACAGTTTCAAGCCAGTGTGGTTAGATTTATTTCAAGAAAAAAAGGCTTACATTGCAAGTTTTTCGTGTGTTATTTTTAAATATACTATTTTTAAATACCATTGCAGCATTGGTTTATTTTACAGGCTGACATTGTGTAGTGGGAGTTATTATTATTATTATTATTATTATTATTATTATTATTATTATTATTATATGTTTAGTAGTGATAGAAAATTGTTAAATATTTCTTACATAAAACGATTAATAACCTATATTAATATTACCATTTCCAATATATTGAAATCCTGTAGTTTTACATTCTGAGACAAATTTAATAAATATATATATATAAATGACGTTATAAATAGCGTTATTTATTTCATTTAGTTATTTGATGATTAGCTAAATATTTCATAATTAATTTGAACAATTACTATGTTTTAAGTTAATAATAAGTATTCCTGTGTATTTTTTTTATTCTGCTTCATGATTTAGCCTGTAACTGTTATTTTCCACATTGTACTACTAGATATAAAATACACGCGACACATTTTACATGTAAACATGTAAATAATAGTTGTTACTTTTACAGTGTTTTACGGTTGTTACTGCGCTTCATGGACTATGCACTTCTTGCAAACTAGCTATCTGTGGTTTTTAAGCTTTACACGAGGAACAGTGACATAATTGCATAAGTCGTTACGTCACAAGAAATAACTATAATAATAATAATAATAATAATAATAATAATAATAACATTGACAAAACAAAAGTTTATTACATATGACCCAAGCATGTTGGCATGAGTGTGTGCGCTATGTGGGGTTCTGATTGAGTGAGTGAAACTGCCGTAGACATGCATATGAAAGGGGAAAATCCCGCCAGCTCCAAGGCCAGATGGCTATAAAACACCGCGGACACTTCACTTCATCAAACTCCTGCGACGTGTTACAGCTCCACACTGTACTACTCCAACTTCACACTGCTGAACATAATGTCGGGTGAGTAAGTTCTCCTCTGTTCCACTCAGCAGCCATCAGCTTTACAGTAATACCAAGTAGGCCAGCTTTTATTTTAGATAGGTGTCTTATGAGTATAATCAATCTTTTGTAATCATGTTTTATAATGGATCAGAGTAGTTACAAACGTTTTTTTTTTGTCCAGATATGTAAGCATTTTTTGTTGTTGTTTTAAACGTCAAAGTCCCTCCTCTTTTTTACGTTCACACGTGCACGCGCACCTGCAATCATCAAGGCATTTCCCAAGCATTTAAAGGATTTCTCTCTCTCTCTCTTTCTCTCTCTCTCTTTCTCTCTTTCTCTCTCTCTGTTTTCTTAACAGCTGGTTATTTTTATTTTTTTATTTTAATTATGATTATTCAGAGTGTAACGAAATGTATTTCAAACTTGTGTTTTATCTCACCGCAGAAATTCCTGCCAATGTATAATGTATACATTCTTTCGATCCTGTATTTATTAAATAAATACAAAATCAAAATTCTTGATTTTGTATTTCTTTAAAAAATCTAAAGTAAAGATAATCAAAGGCTTTACAGCTAAAGATAACCAATTTATATATATTTATATTAATAAATATAACTAAAAGCAAACACCGCAATGTCTGCACTAGGTCTACTGTATATCATGATGCATACATATCATGATACTAGTGTAAATGACACGCGCATCATGAGACGTCATTGAGAGAAGCCCCTAGGATTTTTTTAGTCTGTTTCCAAAAAAATGACTGTATCACTCTCACTCTCTCTATCTCTCTCTGCATTGCACTTCATTAATACTTCACCTGGATTTGCCTTATTCAGGTTCTCTTGTTTATATGCTGATTCTTGCGCTCATGAGCCGCGCGACCGTGGCGACTCCAGTGCCTAAGAGCTTCCAAAGCGACCACGCGCAGTGCACCACGAGCGCCAGAGACCTGCTCACCAAACTCAAGGGCGCGCTCGAGAAAGTAAGTAACAAAGTTACAAAGCCATCAGTCTTATTAGGTATTTAGCCTTAGGGTGTGAACAGGTAGTAGTAATGATTAAGCATGTCTTTAATAATTTGTGCTTGATTATATTATGTGAAGAGGCAGAAACGGTGTGTATTGGTGAAAATGTGCTATATTTTTCTTCAAGATAGATAGATAGATAGATACATGCATACATACATACATTCACAAAGGGGACAAAACATGTATACACACTTCAACATGAAAAATATATGGGGAAAAAATCACAGTCAAATGGGGACTACTTTAGAGGAAACATAATAGGCCTACTACATATTGTTGTCATAATACAATTCGAGTTTTACAAAAGGGCATAGATAACAACTGTTGAAGTGTGTAGCATTTTTTAATATTATTATTATTTTTGAGGAAACTTGCATGTTTCACATTTTGTACTAAACACATATAGCATATTATTTCAGAGTGTATATAGCATACACACACACACATACACACAATATATATATATATATATATTGAAATACTGAAATAATATGCTATATGTGTTTAGTAAAAAATGTGAAACATGCAAGTTTCCTAACCCTAAACCTATATATACTGTATATAGCAGAGATCTGAAATATGCTGACTAATTCCTAACCCCTGTGCAGTGATACTGTGATGCCAGAAAACAGCTGTGCAAGTCCGGGTATAAACAGTTGGGGAAAGCATAGGTCAAAAATTAACTTTCTTTTTGATGGCTTCGTTTTTTAAAAAGTTTTGGCTTTTATAAACCGATATGAAGCGTTTATTTATTGCTTCCACAGAGAAAAACGCTATGTTTTATTGGGCTTGGGTTTTTTAGTGTTAAGTTCACTCTCGAAATAAACAAAAGAAAAGAAAGATATGGTGAACATAAATTACATAATAGCACACTGAATAGCGAGTCACTACACAAAAAAAAACACCAGGTGTCGCCTGTTATAAAACCATAAACCAATCGCAGCTGATCATTCAGATTGTTTTCACCTGTCGTTCACACCACAGCGATCACATATGTTTGTTTGTTTTTTTTGAATAATCTAAATATTTATCCAAACAAAACAAAAAATACAGGGTACAAATACAGGGTTTAAATCATATTCGAACGATCTGAACGTCATTATACACAACAATAATGTAATTATTTTAGCTAAAGTAATATGTGGAATTTATTAAACAATTAAAAGGTTGTAGAGCTTAATTTATAGATTATTTTATTTTTACTAATGGTTTATTTTTTGTAAAATTTAACTAGGGTAAATATTTAAATTAAGAAAAAAAACTTATATACTTATATATACTAATAGTGTTTTTAATATTTAATTTTCCTGTGTAACAGACCATCTCTAAGTTAGACAGACATCAAAATTGTGTAAAACAGGAGAAAATAAAATATCCAAAACTAATATCCAAAAATCCAAATATCCAAAATAATGAAGCTCCTAAATCAAAGGTTTCTTTTTGCAGTCCATAAACCCCAAGAACGTTCATTATAATAATAATGTATAAGTAGTGGAGACAAGTGCGGGTATAAGACATATTTGTGTGAGTTACAAAAGAGACTTTATCAACATAAATCTCAGACCCCACTAAAGAATTAATCCTAAAGATTTAAATGCAAACCATTCCGGGTGAATTTGTCAATTAAGTGTAATTAAAGAACAAGTAATTAAGTACTACATTTTCTAAAATCAAAGTTGATTTTAATGTTTGTTTGTTTGTTTGTTTGTTTGTTTTTGTAATCTGACACAGCCAGAAAACAGATCCAATACACTGTTTCATGGATTTAACTGCACGGAGCTGGGAGCAGTGGTGAACCCAAACACAGAGACGGCGAGTGTGTGTCAACCCAGTCAGGTAAGAAAACCTATTGACAACCTGATGGATAAGGATCATATTCATACAGGTCTAAGTTAGTCATCTTTTTCTTCTTCTTCTACAATCACCAAGTTTCTATGTACTTTAATGTTTGTTTAATGTCTTACAGGATGTGAAATGCTCTGATCAAAGAACTACTCCATTCGATGAGGTAAGGGTCAAACCAAGAGCATTCATAATACTAATAACTTTTCTTCATGGTAGGATTAAACAATAAATTAGTTTGAATGCAAGTTGAAGAGTTTTTTTTAGATAAATAGGTGTTTTTTTAATCATTCTCACTATCTCGTCCCTCTTTAGACTGAATGTTTACAGAACATTGCCAATGATTTGGAATATCATCAATCCATGCTCGTTGATTATGTGAAGACTCTGGACCAGAAGACGAACTCAGAGTCTATCATGGAGCTCAACAAAATTAAAGACGCTATACTTGAACTTAAGCAGGTACAGAAAACGTGTGCAGTTCATTGCTTATTTGATAGGAACAGAATTATCTATATGCTTATAACACGATGAAGGATAAGGCTTATCGATTTTTTAGTGGTTTTGTTTGAAAATCTTAAATGAAATTCCATTAAGCTGAGAAATGTATTTATTTATATGTATTTACTTTGAATATTTTTTTATTTCCTCTGCCAAAACTAAACTATATACAAAGTTTAAAAAATAAGGAAAGGATGGTGAACTTTTGGTCATTTACATGCATGATGGCTAATTTAACTAATTTAATCTATTATGTTGACTTGCATAAATATTCACCCCCATTGAGCTTTTCCAGATTTTGTAGTGTTAAAACCTGGAATTTAACCTGACATAATTATTTTTTTTATCAATCTAATAAATCTGAAGTGATTTACAAAAGTATTTACAAATAAGAAAAAAATAATTATAGAAGGTTGTAACACATAAGAAATAATACAAAACATGGAACTATTTAGAGGGGGTTAATACTTATGTATGGTTAGCTATCTATCTATCTATCCATCTATCTACCATTTATATTTAAATGTATCTATGTTTTTTCCACACCAGAGCTGCAAGCTGCGGCCCACACCAGCGTCTTCACAAAATGTAAGTTTTTTCCCCTTCTTACTTCTTTGTACAGAATCTCATTACCATAATATTTCAGGCAGAATCTTTAACTTTCATTCATTTCACTTTGTGTAAATCTTAGAAATGGAGCTCCACAAACTCTTTCGAAGATCGGAAGGATCTGTGCAAACAGCTGAAGGGCTTCCAAGTGCGCACCATCACCATCAACCGAGCTCTCGGATACATCTGCGCCGGAGATCATAAGAACTAATTCTGCATTTCCACTACATTCATCAACATCTTTTAAAATCTCAATCACCAACATTGACTGTGTAAAACTCCGCACTACTACTTTGCCAAAAAATCTCTACAACCCATATTTATTTCATCTGTGTAAGAATAATGTATAAGCTAGCTACATCTGTGTGGTTGTCAACTGAGACCTTGTGGTGTTTTTATATAGTTGTTTTATAATTAATTTATATTTATTTTCATACGAAACTATTTATTTGTATTTGTTCATACGATGCCCTTGTATTTATTAACTATTTATTAAAGTCTTATGGGATAATTTAACATCTGCAATCTTTGTGTGCGTGTGTTTGTATGCTGTAGCTAAATGCAAAAAATAATCATTAAAGTGCCCCTATTATGCCATTTTAAAGGTTGCTAATATTGCTTAATGAGTCTCTAAAAACAGGTTTACATGTAT
>JAQMYJ010000018.1:6410031-6431121 GCA_030014305.1 Clarias laeviceps | reverse complement strand
GACTTTTGTACAGCACTTTGGTCAGCTTTGTTGTTGTTGTAAAGTGCTTTATAAATAAAGTGGTATGGTATGGTATGTAAAACAACGTCTGTGTTAGGTTCCTCTTCTATACAGAGCTTGTGATGAAGACCAGAAGGAAGTGATATCTATTGCACACACTACACCCTATTCTACAAATAGGGGATTTCTACTGAAAAACAGGAAGAGGCATTAAGCAGGCGAAGCATTGTGCCTAGAGACACACCGGTGTCCAATTTCAGCCGGAATAATTAAAAAGGTGCTGAAGAAGTGGTTTCAGGCTTCCGTTACAGATGGAATAACTACGGTAGGGATGAGTCACAGAGGTGACAATGTAGATGACCTGTAGGGAATATCCAAACTCATATACAGGGCGTTAAGGCTCAGCTGCAAAGAATGCAGACGTACCAGTTCTTCTGTTTGCTTTATCTAAATGTTTGCTATTCAAGGTACTGTATCGACAGTAAAGATCGCCGTCATTTACTCTCACTCATCGTCTCTACCGCTTTATCCTGTATACAGAGTCACGGGGGCCTGGAGCCAATCCCAGGAGACTTAGGGCACAAGGTGGGGTACACCCAATCCATCACAAGGCACACACATACACACACTTTTCACAATTTAGGAACAGCAATTATCCTAACCTGCATGTCTTTGGATTGTGGGAGGAAACTTGGAGGAAACCCACCAAGCACTGGGAGAACATGTAAACTCCACACACACAGACGGGTGGCGGAAAGCGAACCCAGACCCTGGTGGTGCAAGGTGACAACTTTCTTCTAAAACGAAACTAAAAATGTTTAGGGATCACACAGATGGATGTGCTGGACACATTTTTACCTTTATATTACCGTTATATTGGCTTTGATTTTACTTAATATTCTTATTAGAGATTGAAAAAAAATATTCAGTTATGAATCGCGATTCCTTTGTGTGGTGACTGTGACCGACTCCAAATTCGATTTATTATAGAAATTAACCTGTCGATCTGTAACGAGCGCAAAGGCTTCCAAATGGTGCATTTTTATGCCGTTTCAAAATTTCGTGTGTTAAAAGCCTTTGTAAGTTACTTTGTATTGTTTAAATGCTGTACTTGGTTTTTAAGTGAGAAAACATATGTCATTAGAAACAGGCTACATTTAATAACTTCTTTAAAGGTTGTAATAAATGTGGGGGAAAATGATTATAGAATCAAATATTAATAATAATGTGATACTTACAGAATCGCAATTTTAATCAAATCGAAAACTAGGTATCGTGATTATATGGTATCAGCAGGTGACTGGTTATAATTATTATTATTATTCAAGGCCTAAAACACAGCATGATTAGCACTAAAGCTGTGCGATTTAAATGATTCCACAAATTACTCGATCTTTTGTTGGTAAAAACAATAAACTGAATCCACCGATCATTATTTTTCGATTCAGAAATGATTCCCATCATGGATAAACTTTATTATTTTTTTAAACGGTCTAAACATGATGAATTCACTGCAGAATATACCACAACTTTAGTAGAAAATAAAACCTGCTTGCATCTCCTGCAAATACTCGCATTTTGCAAGAGTATCGCCTCGTCATCTTCACTATGATAATCATTAGACTTTTAAACTTATTAGATACGTTTTTAATTTTTCAAAAACTTAATATTAAAGGAATATAGCTGCTTGAGACACATTAGACAGTAAACTTCAGCACTACTGAATCGAATTGAAAATTGCAATTTCCAAAACTCAGTCTACATATGATTCACAGCTCTAATCAGCACCCTGAACTTGATTATTTTTTTATTTATTTATTTTTATTTAATTTTGTGCTTATGCCTTACCAAATTCCCAAATACTTATTATTATTTTTTTAGCTTTCTTGCATGGAATTATGGAAAACTGCTTGGCCAGCTGTTTGCACATGAGAAAACCACTTGTTAGTGAGACTAATCACAATAAAATCCCTTCAATTCACTACGGAGCATAAAGATTGCACTTTGGAGCGATGGGAAAAGGTCATGTGACCTGATGAGTTCAGATTGAGCATCAGGGTAAGAAGGGAAGCGTATGAAGCGATGCACCCACCATGCATAGCGTCCACTGTCCAAGTCTCTGGAGGCGGGGTTATCATCTGGGGTTAATTCAGTTGCTCAGGTCTAGACTCAGCAACGTTATGAGGCAATAAAGCGAAGTCAGCTGACGACCTGAATGTACTGAATGACCAGGTTTTCTTCCCTGATTGCACGGCCATACTCCAGGTTGTGAACTGTAAAGTTGTAATTAAAGCTAATATAGCTAGTATAGGTTTTGTTCCTTTAAACAAACAAGAAAAAAAAAACAAGCTTGGGAAAAGCTTCCCGCCCTGACACGCGACACGGTGGCGACGGTGTCAGATATCAGGTGGAATTATGCAAAACACCGTCAGCGTATCCGACACAGGTGCTCGTTCACGCTCTTGTTTCCTGCTGTAGAAACAAACATGGTTGTTTTTATTCAGCTAAACTTTAATCCACTCCCATTTTTGTTTTTGTTTTTTTGTGAAATATCCAATACTTAGTTTATTTCTATAACTATGCCATGAAAAAGAGGCATTCGAAAGTCACAAATCTTCTTGACCTGACTATAGTATCCTTCACCGTTTGAGGGATTTTTTTTTTTTTTGGTGCCGTGTTTAATTGTTTGTACTGATGAGTCAATGTCAAATCGGGCGCAAAACAAAACCGTAGTGTAAACAAGGGTATGTGAAGTACAAATAGGGTGACAGCATGAAACAAGAGTCACACACACACAAACACACCTCATCACTATGGTTGCATTGCAATTCTCTCTTGAAACATTCTGCATCAAATGTCAACATGTCCGTATTAAAGTTGTGACCAAAGATTTTGGGGAAGCAGAATGATATTATAAGACACACTTTCCTTTTTTTCCCTCATCCTTTGTATGGTGCACACATTTCTGTTCAATGCACATTACATAGGAAAACTCCATGATCCTTCTTTTTCTCTGCAAAATTTTTGCTTATGTACATTTCAGATTTGCTGACTGTTTGCACTCACACTTTCCCTTTGTTTGTGGAAATGAATTTACTTTAAATCAGATTATTTGGTTATACGACGAGATGTTTTTAAACTAACCCAATTTGGCATAAAGTCCTCAACCCTTACAACCCTGTTGAACATGGGGCAGCATGACTCATTGGGCCTCAGTTATCAATTTCCCATTTTTGACCACTAAATGCAATAATAACCACAGCAGTTCCTTCACTGAATTGTTGGTTCATTGCTTCGCTTTTACTCATGTTGCTTTCACTACGACGAAGATGTCAAAAAATCAAATCGACTTATCAAACCGAGAAAGCAGGAAGTCATGCCAAGTGTTTAAAATCAAAATAGAGGGGAAGTTTAAACCTGATCTTGTTTATCTACTGGTGCACCAAGTTTGAAGAAAGAGTGCAGAAGTAGTTTTGGTGTGCATGTGGAGTTTTTTTCTCTGTGTACTACCTAGCAGGAGTGTGCATACCCACTTGTATGCAGCAATGCTTAATTAGTTAAATATCTCATGCAGATATAAGTACAAATCTGTATGCATATATCTGATCATGTAGCTTATTTCTCTAGTACTGTCTTTCAGTCTTGCATAAATCTAGCACGTCACACTCTTGCATATGATGTCCCAGAGCGGCGCAGCATTACTGAGCTCGCCCTATCACCCAGAGACGGCAACTTTGAATTCAGGGTGATAATTTAGGATGGGAGGCACTCTAGTGCTCTCACATCGAACGCGCATCAATCATGGGCATCTGTGACGTCACACAAGCAGAAGGAGTGGAATGGCGGGAAAATCGGGAGAATCCTGAGAAAAAAATATATAAAAAGTGAAAATAACAATAATACAGTAATTAATATACCAATAATCTACTGCTTTTACGGGGGGGGCCTATACGCATCTCTCAAGAGAGTCAATCAAGTCAATAGTTTAACGTATATAGACAGAGTGTGCAGAAGAAACAGGAACGAAGGCGCGACAGAGCATGGCTTACTCCAAGAAAAGTAAAGTAAAAGATGAATGGACTCATCGATATATGTTTATACTTTCTGAGTGATGTTTAAAAACAGTTTGTCTTTTATGTTTCAAAACTGTGGTGATACTAAGAAGCAGTAATGTGAAGCGCCACTATAAAATAAAACATGGGTCGTTAGCGCAGTCTGAAGTGAGGGTGTGTAAAATACCCGAACTGAGAGCCCGGTATGACAGAGGAACTCAAGTCCATTCACATTTATTTACAGCCCAGCAGTGTGCAAATGAAAATTCACTAAAGACTGATTAAAGATTGTTGTTTGTATTGCATACAAATACAAGAAAATATACAAGGCCATCAAACTGCCCACACGTTCAATGTAGTTACTGAAAACTGGCAATAAATGCTACTGAAATGCTGTGGAAATTTTATATTAATTAATTTTAAAAAATTGTAGACGTACAATACATATATAGGAGAAATGTGGAAAAAATCTAATTATGCATCGTGATTCTTTTGTGGGCGATTCATATGATGCCACAATGGCTCCAAAATAGATTTTTTTTTTATTTACATTTATAATAGTGATGAACCGGTCAATCGGCCACTGACCACAATTGGCTGGTTTGATTGGCCAGGACAGATGATTGACTGATCAGATAAACGATTCTGTACCAAGCGCAGAAGCTTACAAGTGGCTCAACGGAAACGCATTTTTATGGCGTTACATTATCAAAAATTGTGCGTGTTAAAGGCCTCCAATCTGCCTTTTCCTCCAAACTCACTTATTACACACCTATTACACCAGTCTCACACCGCGAACGCTAATTAGTGTTACAGGCCTCTGTGCCCGCGGTAGAAGCCCCAAGCAAAAGCGTGTTTCCAGCCACTAAACCTGCGCAATCACTGTCAATGAAACATCACCGTGTCTTCGTAATTCTACGGCTGGTGAACTCTGAACTATTTATACATTTTCACCCCATGTGGTAGGAGTGAATTACAAAATTGTGATTGTTTAGAAATCATAATTATGGCGGATAACAGAGATACTGTACATGCTGCTCATTTAAATGTTAGTTTGTCATGTTTAAATGCCATTTGTTCTCTAAGTGAAAAAACTAATGTTATAAAGAACGAGCTTCATTTAAATACTCATTAAAGATTTTTTAAAAGGTTTAAAACTGTAGTAAAATCGGCGGGAAATGTAATATCGAATCGGGATATTAATAAAACAATTTTAATCGAATCGGCACCGAGGTGTCGTGATGGTATTGTATCGGGAGATGACTGGAGATTCCCATCCCAAGTAAATAAAGATCTGAACTCTAACACAAACATGAAATTCAGACCTTGGCTTGAAGAGAAAAAAAAATTACATTTTAATTCCAGGAGCCCTGAATTATGAGTTAGTAAGTCATAATTATGAGATAATAAGTCATGATTGTGATTATGATTTCTCTTTGGTGAATGCAATGCGTTTCTGTAATAGATGAATGTTCATGGATTTGTTAGATACTTCATATTTGGCCATAGTAACAGGATTGAACAGCTCCTTCCTGAAGTGTGTCTTATGACGCTGTTATTAAGTCACACAACCTATCTAGTGGACTTACACAGATAAAATTGGGACACAGCATAAACAGATGCGAGGATGAAGTATGATTTAGGATTTATTGGAAACAAAAGCATCATAGCTCATCGTCAGGACTTTCTATTTACCCCCAGGGCTTTAAAGCGGCGTTATAACAGTGTTATGTCGCATGCAGTGAGGCTAAGACACCATGTCTCTGAGCAGCATCTAAAACAATCCCATGTTGCAACAAATTAGCATCACTTACCCGTCGTCTTTTTCTTTAGTGTCGCCGGAATTCGCCATCCTCGACACCATCGCTCAGTCACACACACACACACACATGCATACACAGGTTTAATTCGAGCCACCTGCGCGTGCGGTGACCTTGTTGTGTAAACTAGGAAGAATGCGCGAGGGACAGAGCGCGCGCGGTCCTCTTCTCACCTGCACACGCGCAACAAACACACACACACTCCTCCACATACACCTCAAGACTGATCCACGTATATAAATACGATCTGTGCTAGCAGCATGCGGATGCTTAATATTATTATTATTATTATTATTATTGTGCCTTTTTGTCGTGCGTGAAACAAAGACTCCGTCTCGTGCACATGAATTAATCCGATTGAACGCAGAAATGTTTTCATCACAACAACGACGTAGAGAATAAGCACCGATCTCCACTCTATGCGGATGGATGTTGTTGGCTTCAGACGAGGTACACATGCTATATAGATCAGGCGACTGAGGCAGAGCTCAACCGAAACAAAGTAGCCAGGCAGAGAGGGGCGGAGCTACAAAAAGCCCGCTCTCTGATTTGAGCCAATGAGGAACCTTTCTCTGTTTCTCACTTTCTCTCCCTCTCTCAGTTCAGTTCAGAAGGGTTACTGACGTGAATGTTAACAAAAAAGACATGAAATTGTGTTTATAGACATATAGAAACATTATAAACTATTAAATATGAAAGTAAGTATGAAATATGAAACAATAAAAAACAATAACAAAAACTATCAATAACTGTCTGAACAATAGTGATTATTTAAAATCACTATTGTTCAGATAGTTACTGATAGTAACTAACTACCATTTAAGGTAGTTAGTTACTGTATGGTTAAGGATGTTTAGGGTGTGTCTCACGCTGTGTCTCACGCTGTCTTACTGTCTCTCATGCTCTCACACTCTGACACATATTTTGCAACAATGCCAGCAATGGAGCCTTCTCGTAAAATCATTCTCATTTTTTTCACTATAGGTTATGTACAGGAAACAGAATTAGTAGTTACCTTTGAGTCTTTTGGTCCGAATCGTTAGTTATTTTGTCACGTGACTCCCATAGACGCTATGCGGTGCAATAGATTCAAAAGAACAAACGACTCGGACCAGAAGATATGAGAGGTGAGCTACTCATTCTGTTTATTATAATATGTCCTTAGCTGCATTGTAATATTTTCATTACTGGAACTATAGCCAACATTTGTGTATGTAGCTGTGTTGGGGGTCTGTTTATTGAAGATGTAACAATTTTATTTCTGATCAAAAGAATGAAATGAACTAAATGACTCAAAAAAAGATTTGTTCATTTCGATGAACGAGATTCAAAGAACTGAGTCACTAAAATGATTCAAACTTCTCATCACTACATTAAAGCAGTACTCAATTCATTCATTATCTCTACTTTTAAAAAAAAAAGTGTTTATGAAGAATAAGACACATGCAGGTTTTTTTTCTTTGGTATTTTCATACTATAGAAAATGCAAGTCTACAATCACTATTTACCCCACAACCTCCAGGGTCTTCATCAGTTACTAAACCGTGTTTGCCCATGCTGTGAAGTGGAATAGTGCTATTTCATATACATTAATAGAAATAGGCATGTACATGTGTATAATTATAGAATATAATGTGCCATGGGTCTGTGTGTCTGGAGTTTGCATGCTCTCCCTGTGCTTGGTGGATTTCCTCCCGTTACTCTGGTTTCCTTCCAAAGTCCAAAGACATGCAGATTAGGTAAATTGGTGTTCCCATATTGCCCACTGTGTGTCCTGTAATGGTTTGGCACCCTATCCAGGGTGTACCTCAATTCATGTCCAAAGTCTCCTGGGACAGGCTCCAGGTCCACGCACCCTGTACAGCATAAGCGGTATAGACGATGAATGAATATGTTGATCTATATTTGGTCCCCACAAGTTTGTGAACATCTGCTAGTTTTGATATTGTGGAGATTTCTGGTTGGTCCCTGCTAAAAACAAATAGTTTAGTTTGTTTATGCTTTTGCCATAAAGCTATGAGCTCAGGGGGTAGGTCAGGGGTAAAGGCACTGGACTATGGTTTGGAAGGTCCCAGGTTCAAATCCTACAACCACCAAGTTGCCTGTTGAGACCTTGAGCAAAGGCCTTAACCCTCAGATGTACAGTATAATAAAAATGTAAGTCGCTCTGGAAAAGGGTGTCTGCTAAATGTAAGAGCTAAAATATTTCCTTTTGGTATGTTAGGTTAAAATCTTAAGTTTAGTCTGTGTATGTGACGTTTATGTGTTCTCCTCATACTTAGTGAGTTTTCTCTGGGTTTAAAATGGTTATTGACAATTTAAAACCAAACACTTTTATTAACGCTATAAACCAGGCCTCAACAAAACATGCAAACTATACTATGGCTTATACCAGTGGTTCTCAACCCTGGTCCTGGAGAACCACCTGCCCCGCACGTTTTAATATTATACTTTCCTCTATCACAACCACTAATTAAGGAAAAGCTGTTACTTAGTTTATTAGTTAAATCAGATGTGCTGTGAGGTGAGAAAAATACTAAAATATTATATTATTACGTATGTGGCCCTCCAGGACCAGGGTTAAAAACCAATGACATATACAGGTCATCGCAGGACATCACACATTTTTCATTCCAAAAATATTTCCATTTAGAGCATCATCAGCCCCGTTCCCATACAAGTTTAAGTTTCACTTTGGTTTTTAACAACCAGGATTCACAGTATCACATCCATGCCTGCCTTCACATGCATATGAACTTGAGTAAAATCAAATTCTTAACCCGTAGGGTTTAATATGATGTTGGCCCACCCTTTGCAGCTATAACAGCTTCAACCCTTCTGGGAAGGCTTTACACAAAGTTTAGGAGTGTGTTTATGGGAATTTTTGACCGTTCTTCCAGAGGTGGGGTCAGACACTGATGTTGGACGAGAAGGCCTGCGTCGCAGTGTCCACTCTAATTCATCCCAAAGGTGTTCTATCAGGTTGAGGTCAGGACTCTGTCAAGTTCTTCCACACCAAATTCGCTCATCCATGTCTTTATGGACCTTGCTTTGTGCACTGGTGCGCAGACATGTTGGAACTGGTGTGGGGTTGTTTTCCAGAACTTGGGCTCAGCCACTTACTTCCAGTAAAAGGAACTCTTAATGCTTCAGCATACAGTACTAAGACATTTTGGACAATGTCATGTTCTTAACTTTGTGGGAACAGTTTGGTGAAGTCATATTTATGATAACATTTGTGAACATCTTATGAATTTGAGAACTTCTGAAAAGCAACTTCACCATAGTTGGTACTGTGAGAAGGAACAATTCTGAGCTGCCATTTGCTCTAATTTCCACATTTCACAAGAATGCAAACGTAAGTGCCTGAAAGGGGGGAAAAAACACCATCATTAATTAGGGCACCATCAAGGGAAAGGCGTATAATTTTGACTAAGTCACAGGCACTCACAGCTGTAAGAGAAGAACAGCCTGTATTTCATACCATCATCAACATCTCCCCCTGCAATTACAAGTTCTTTCTGAGGGAGTTTTGTAAGGCCCTTGGAACACCTCCTAAAGTTGACCAAAATCTGACCAGCCACAGCAGCACTTGTTAGGACAGTGCAACGATCTAAATCTGGTCCTGATCGATCTGCATTCCAACAGTTGGCCGACAGAAAGGGACAAAAGAGAACAGGGTGCAACTTTCTCCAACAAAATAGACTTAAACACAAGTGTGGAAAGTACACATGCAATGGCCACGTATTCAGAATTTCCTTCTGCTGTGACATCTGCCAAAAATTTGCAAGTTGATTGTTTTGTTCCTTGACTAAGTGAATAAATGTTGTATTGATTATGTAGTTAGCGTGTGTGTTGTTTTTTCTAATGATGCAGTGTAAGCAGTGTTGATTTATGATTAAAAATGTTTATAATGTCCACTATTCAAAATGCGGCCTTCTATCCTATCAGTAAAATTCATTTTAAGTATGGTGGCTTTCATATTCTCTTGTCTTAAGTAACATAGGACGACAATAAATGTGACTATGATTTTTTTTTTTTTTCAAATTTGTAGAATCTACACTAACCGGCCACTTCATTAGGCACTATTGATACAAGGCACTACTTTCATAGTGTTTGTACCAAATTCTGACCCTATTATCTGAATATCAGCAGAAATCGAGACTCACCAGACCAGGCAATATTTTTCCAGTATTCTCTTTTGTGAGCCCATGCGAATTGTAGCCTCAGCTTCCCGTTCTAAGCTGACAGGAGTGGCACCCGGTGTGGTCTTCTGCTTCTGTAGCCCATTTGCTTTAAGGTTTAATATGTTGTGCATTCAGAGATGCTCATCAGCATACCTCAATCAGCTTGAAGCAGCTCTGATTAACAAGGCATTTTTGTCCGGAATACTGCCCTCACAGAATATTTTGTTTTTTCCAAACCATTCTCTGTAAACCCTATAGATGGGGTGTGAAGGTCTAGTAGATCAGCAGATTCGGAAATACTTAGACAGACCAGTCAATCTGGCACCAACAGCCATACCATGCCACGATCATGTCTACATGCCTTGATGCATTGAGTTGCTGCCATGTGATTGGCTGATTAGATACAGTATTTGCATTAAGAATCAGTTGAACAGGCGTACCTAATACAGTGGCCAGTGAGCATACACAATTCCTTCTCTCTCAATTATCTATAAAATGAGAATCATACATTTAATAATAACTGTTTAGGTATATATAAAATACATTTGTAGTTCAACAAGTTGAATAGAGACAAACTATAAGGGAAACTTGGGCCGACCAAAAATGACTCAGTCTGGATGGTGAATGGTCAGAATGGGAATAGGATGTAGGTTTGAGATTCCTTTTCCCGTGTTGTCTCAGGTAGTTTTCCTTGCAATTATCACTTTTAATTTGCTCACCAGGGATTTAAATCTATACACAAATAGATTCCCATAAAAAAAAAAAAAGTTTTACTACAGTGTACACTAATGGCGGTTCAATTGAATTGGTATGTAGTACTATGCAATTTGTGACAGTACCATAGTTCTTACTTGCTGATATAGTACATGCACCAGACTCACATGGTACATAGCACTATATGGTACGCAATTTAGTGCAATGGTACATGTACTATAGTACAGTATGTGCTTCTTCCATGTACAGTAGGATAATACTATGGAACACGCACCAGGATACCGTCAAAAGTACATGCTTAGGTACCATAATGGTAATATTAATACAGCATGGTGGCATTGAATGTACAGTATGTATGTAACATTAATTACATACCATAGTGTATCTCAAAACTAATAATATTACTGTACTTTTAATACTATTGTACTACCTGAATTAGAACATACCCGTATTACAATATTTACTCACATATCTAATATGGTACAGTATTTACAGCTGAATCTTTGACAACCTTTAAATGATGACTCAAGAGGTATCTGCTTCTTCAATACTTGAACTATTATTATACAATTATCAAAGTAATGTGGTACACACCGTAGT
Organism: Clarias laeviceps; assembly: GCA_030014305.1. Taxonomy (NCBI): domain Eukaryota; kingdom Metazoa; phylum Chordata; class Actinopteri; order Siluriformes; family Clariidae; genus Clarias; species Clarias laeviceps. Next base: position 6,419,748 of record JAQMYJ010000018.1, on the reverse strand, counting down.
ACTACCATAACACCCAATGAAGTGCCATAATATACTGTAAAGTCCTATGGTGCCTACCATGGTAGTGTCTGAAGTAGCACAGTAACACGATGTGGTAAAATGATATGTACTTTAGTTCAACATGGTAGGCACCGTAGGACTTTAAAGCATACTATGGCACTTCATTGGGAACCATGGTATTACTATGGTGTGTGATACAATACTTTGGTGAATGCCATGGTACTACCATAGTACCCAATGAAGTACAGTAGAATATTATGCTTAAGTCCTATTGTCCTACTGATTATTATTATTGATTATTATTTATTATTAAGTAATATGGTCCTATGGGGTCTGAAGTACCACAGTTAACACTGTGGTACTGTATATAATGGTATGAACTAAAGTTTACTATGGTAAAATTCTTATAAGCATATGCAACATATAAGGTGCCTATAAACTTTTTTACCATGGTAAGCTATAGTACATACCATTCTACAAAGAAGTACATAGTATTCTCACAGGAGCCAATTGACACTAATTTGACAGTTTGTTCCTCTGTCAAATTGGCTCCTGTGAGAGTTTACACAAACTGTGAAGACATCTAAAGATGTTCACTTGAGGACAAATAAAAATGGTGCAATAATCAATTAAATTTTAGTTAAAAAAAATAAAATTTTAAGTAAAAAAAAATCTTGCTCACCATGTCTTGATTGAATCCTTCAAAAGCTAGTAAGGATTCTTTTTTTGCCACTAGTAAACATTAAATTTTAAACATATACCAACAAAATAACATATATTGTACTTGGGAAGTTCTATTATCTTCCATCTATCCATCTAGGAACCTCTGTAGTCCAAGCAGAGGCCAATGGTGATTACCATTGTATTATTTCCATTTTTACAACTGTGGAAGAACCGGTTAACATTCACACGCTCATTCACACACTACGGGCAATTTGGGAAACGCAATTAGCCTAATCTGCATGTTTTTGAACTGTGGGAGGAAACCAGAGCTCACAGAGGAAACCCACCAAGCATGGGGAGAACATGCAGACTCCAGGCGGGAATCGAACCCCAGGACCATGGAGGTGTAAGGTGACTATTATAGGCATATTACTGTTCCGCCTATAATATCTTGAATACCGTTTAATGTACTGTATTGTAATCTACTATTTTTTAATTATATTACTACAAAAAATCCATAAATGTTAAACCTAAAAGGGTGAATCAAAGTAGCATGACAAAAAAACTATGTAAAACTGTTTTACTGGTCCATAGTTAGCTTTTTCTATCACCTTTTCTACTGTTGTGTTGAACGTGATAAGGAAGAAGCTAAATAATCTGACAGTAGAATATTCTCAGAAAGTTTACAGCTTGACTCGAGTAAAAGCATTTAAAGCATGCTGAGTAATCCTATATTAAAATAAACATGTTATCCAGTATTTGTCATTTTAAGGGTAGATTTGAACCTTTTGAAGCCATGTTGTCGTATTTAACCATGTGATGCAGTTCTTCATCCTGAACACTAGATGTCAGCACACTACAAGCTGTAGGTCTGAACCAAACTATCACACTGTGGAGTAGAATTTCCGGGTTCCTGCAGTATGTGTTATACCATAATGTTAACCATCTGACATTATGAAGCTGAAGCATCTGAATTGAATTTCTTTTATATGTACATAAAAGATACAGTTTCATTGACTATTTCCTAAATGCAATATAAGAGCTCATACAAGCTCAAGCAACAGAATAAAGAGATTAAGATAATGTTATGTCCTTTATTTGTCAAACCGAAAGGGACATTTTAGTCACAGTGGTCACACTAGGTCATGTTAATGTGCAACTGTGTGTACGGTACTCATAACCACTTCCTTACAGATGCTGTTGATGACGGTGTCGGTGACAAATGACAAAAACCCAGAGCTTCCCTGACATCCAGGTCCTCGTCATCCCAGACATGGTGTCTAGTTGCCCCTGAACAGCAACCCGGAGTAAACATTTAACAGACACTCTCTTGAGAGTCAGCGTGAGAGCTAAGGAGAGGATCAAGGGCTTTCCTATCGATCACACACTTGCCCAGGAATGGATGAGTGAATCTACTCTTCATCTCGATCTCTCAGGGAGTATACAGTTTGTGTCCAGGCAGGAGGTTTATGGCAAACTTTATAACACTCACGCTCAAGGCCGTCTTCGATTTGGAAAATCTGGGACCCTATTATTATTATTATTATTATTATTAATTAATAATGCCCTACGCTGGCTGTATACAATACTGCACTGCTATGATGTATGTGTCATCTCCATATCATCTTTGCTGTGCATATAAGATAGATAGATAGTCAGATAGAAGGGGGGAAGAGTAGAGAGATCAATAGCTACTATCCAGCCTCAGCCACATTATCTTTCACAGATCTCAGGGACAAACCTGAAAATGAAAAAATATTCTTTTATGTTTTATGGTGTTTGGATGTCTTTTTTCTTTTCCTCTTTGGAGTTGTCGTTTTCTAAAACAATACCAGCAGCTCTGTCTGTATTCAGTTTATAATATCTAATAATAATATCTAATATTTACAGGGACTTACTGTATAATGAGCTCATTGAAAATAACTTGTAATGATTGAGTTAGTTGCTTGATTGATTTTTCCTGCTTATTTAACATAAGTGATATAATTGAAATAATAATTATTATAATTATTTTTTTTTAGATATTCCACCACATTAAGAAAATATAAACCGACTAGAAATACATGTACTCTATGGTGCTACAGTAAAAAAGACCAGCAAGAGGAATAGAAATATGACACATGTCATGTGTTACTTAATATTAAATAATCAATAAAATGCTAAATGTATTAGAGATTTAATTTTACAGCGTACTGTATTTTATGTTGTGTATTGAATTTTATAATTTTCCAAATTGTTCCTTAAACTCTACTGAAGTTTTGTCATGTGTGAAACATACAGTACAAAGTCTTAGCTTACAAAATAATAATAATAATTAATTAATTTAAAAAAAAAAAAAAAAGAATGGGGTGAAGTTGCATAGTAAAAAATCTACAGTACAATAAAAATCATAGCTATGTTCAATAGTAAAAAATAAAAGTATTTCCATACACACAATGTGATGAGAACTCATAGAATTGGAACTAAACAGCTGTGTGTTAATAACTGAATTTGCTAGATGATATAAAGATTGGATTTTTGAGCAATGGACAAAGGTCATGTGGTCTGATTGACCCTGTACCAGAGTGATGTGCGTGTCAGGATAAGAAGGAAAGCACATGCAGCGTCATGCATAGTACCCACTGTACAAGCCTCTGGGGGCAGTGTTATGATCTGGTGTTGCTTCAGTTGGCATTAAAATGCCATGTTATGTGGCAATAAAATTATTAAAAAAAAATAAAAATTGTGAAATTGTGAAAGTGGTCAGGGGAGCATGAGGAATCATTTTCACACATGAACTGGCCACCACATTGTGTGCTATGATCAAAAATAAATGTGAGCTCTTAGAGAGTGCGACCGTTTTTTTTGTTTGTTTGTTTGTTTGTTTGTTTGGCCAGGCAGAATGTGTGTGTATATGTATTTAAAAATAAAAATAATATATATATCAAGTCAAAATGAAAAATTTTAGTTAGTTGTGTAGATCAGGTAAGCTAAGAAGAAGAAAACCATCTCTCTTCCTCCTCACATCAAATTCCATCTTCCCGACTCCGACCCTTTTACGAAAACTTCAGAAATTCCACGCGGTCCCTCAAGCCAAGGAATCTCCCCCCTTTTGTGGAGGGAGAATTCTCACTGGAGACACAGCTGGAGGCAGGATATGATCCCAGCAATGCTTAATGACACTGAAGACAGGAAGTACGTTTGACCCATTGATCTTTGACTTTTTTTCTCTCTTTAATAAGCATGAAGATGAGGTTTAGTTTTTTTTTTTTTTTTTTTGTAGTTGCCTTTAGGCTTTTATATAAATAAAGCTTGCTTGATAAAAACATGGTGCACTTTTATTTTAAGAGGTACAGTGTAAAATAAAAAGACAAAAGGAATTGTGTAAGAGGAAAATAAATAAGGATAAAGTTGTGTATTTATGTATTTATTCTTCTTATTACACAGTAATTCATCAACACAAATAATTAAAATTTATTCAACAACATATTATTGTTTTAAACACATTTACAGTTACATTCAATATTCTGGAACATATGTGCAAAATTGTAGACGTACATTTTAGGAGCTATTAACAGTTCTTCTTTCACCTGCCACGCCTTTATTCTCTCTCTCTCTTTATACTAATAAGACAAAAGCATGCAGCTTGTCATGTAACAGAGAAACCAGGAAACATAAACTCCTCTTCTGCAGATTTCCTGATGGAAATTAAAAGTGCTGTAGTATAAAAGCGTCAGCACTTTGACTAAGTATAATCAAAGTGTCAACACATTGCTAAGTATAACCTTAGAAAATGTTCAGCATCCTCATGGGACATTTTAGTTTGACCTTTAAAAGTTAATGGACCCCTTTTTGGAAGCTACGAAACTGTTATCTTTCCGAAGAAGCATGCTTTCTTATAGTCTACTGAACAAAAAGAGGCGGATAAAACTACATTCAGAACTACATGATTGAATTACTGTATATGTCGGCAGTTTCCCCTGGGATTAATACAGATTTATCTTATCTCTTGTCTTATATTCTTTCCTGTCACAGATCTCTTGCCCAAACAGGCACATCTAGTAATTTGGCACAAGATGAATGGAAAAACAAACAAGAAAAAAAAAAACATTGAGAGCAGCCATGACAGCAGAAGCCACATGGGAATGTGAATGTGGTTCCACAGAGTGATGTGACGCAGACCCTTCACACTCATCAGACAACTGCGGTGAAGATGAGCGGCATACCTTCACGAAATCGTTCCTCGGACATGTCTACTGTAATTTGGGACTTTTTTGTAATCCAGTGTAATCATACAGATTGTATAAAGGCTTAATGGATTTTTGCTTATTTCTCCCACTTCCTTTATTTCATCATTTCTCCATCTCCATGTATGAAAGGTGTTGACTTGAGCACTCTGATACAATTTATTTAACTCGCCTCTAAAAAGCCATTAGACAGCAAAAACTTTGAAGGCGGGAGGAGAAAGAAAGATTTTCTTTTCAAAGCAGGCCCGGTCGCTGTCCCGTTCCCCTGCCAAGACTCGTATATCTCTGACAAACACTCACACACGGCTTTGGCTCATTGGAGAGCAGGAAATCTGTGGGAGTGAATTTCTTTTTTTTTTTTATAATTCCCGACACAAACTCCAGCTTGATTTTAAGACAATGTAGGTCCTGTGCTTTATTAGCGTATACAATGATGGAGTGATCACTCCCACACGGACATCCTGCTGTTCTTCATTTAACACAAGGCAGTTATTGCATCCATGCGGCTCAAAAGACGTGTGCACTCGACCGTTAATGCACGCACTAAGAGAGACCGAGTCATGAAAGAAAATGACTTCCACTGTAAGAAAAAAAGAAAAAAAAATCAATCAAAGGCCTATCTGTTAATAATGTAAGATGTGGATCATCAGGCAGATGACAGATTAGCACCACAGGACAGGATGGAGAGTATTAGAAGATAATGTAAACAGGGACTTAAAGGTACAATCCAGATGCTTTTAAGACGGAAGGTATATCGTGATCAGTGTGAAGATAAATCCATCCTGAACAAGCTGAACCTTTACGCGATTTAAGGTTTATTATTTAATGACTTAGTTTTAACTTCTTTCATTGACGTTAATCTATTTTCACTTAGGCTAACAGCTTCCTAAATTACCCACGATGCCATTCAAGGGGAAAGTGATGAGAAGTAGTCCTTTAGTAGTCTGAACAGTTCCCTCACCTCCTCACGCTAATACTCTACATTTATCATCTTATAGATTGCTAACTATCTAAGCTTATCTAGATATTGCCAGCAGTGCATTCTGGGAGTTTGAGTTCAGAATTTGCACCAACATCTCCATTTCTTCTACAGTCAAGTTTTCCACGTCCAAAAACGACATCGAACGTCTTTGGAATATGGCGATAAATCAATTTGTGACATAGCAGTGATGCGGTAGGGCGCACCGCCCCCTCTTCTACGGTTCGATCCGGAGCTCAAGTTACCTCCCCAGTGGAGTTTCACATGTTCTTTCTGTGTCCATGTGGGTTCCTTTTGAGTTCTCTGGTTTCCCTGCACCTCCCGAAAATAACATGCTGATAAATAAGATTGTAAAGAATTGACATATTCAATATTTATTTTGTAATGATCTATGCTTTTACTCGGAATAGCTGAAACAGTGAAAGGAACTGAACCCCATACTGCACTACTGTATACTGCATCACACTGAATATTTGCTTTAATCCTCACTTTTAGAGGTTTATCCATTTACTTGATTTCCTGTGGTGTAGATACATTTAGCTAAGCTTGAGTTCCTGACAAAAGCCACAAGCATCAACTGTGGTTTCTACAGTACCATTAACACTGATGCAACAATTTCATCGTTTACGGGAAAAGAAGAAAAACAAATGGAGAACAGATAAGCCTGATCAAAGTAAGAAGGAATGAAAGGACATTTTGAGAAGTGTGTACTTTTATGGGACGATTTGAACTATTTCTTATTTTAGACATCCCTGTTTTCTCTTGTTTGCAAAAAGCGATCTGGAGCAAGAGAAACAAGTTCTGATTTCCGACCGTCTATCATCCGACACACCTTGTCCGACATTATCCTAAGTCATAGAGTTTGTCAAATCGCCAAATATGGACTTGTTGTGTTGTTTTATTTCTCGTGATGATGCTGCACGTATCGCATGGCAGTAATTGGGAAATGTGATGCCCCATAAATTAGATCCTGCATCAGTTCCACTGTATTTCTCAGCGTAATGCTCTGGTAATCGAATCGCATTGGACATCAGCTCTGTTTAGGAGAAGCAAATATCGACTGGCTCTTTGAAAAGCAAAACGAGAGGGAAAGCAGCCCATGAGGCACATCAAAGCGTAGGCAATCTCTCGATTTGGTCAAGGGCACAAAACTTACCACGGTGTGATGAAGTGCTACAGTAATTATTTTCCGAAACCGATCATAACAGTAAACAATAACAGTATGAGTTTCTTTTACTTCTTATACTATAGTATTATGTCCATGATTACGATTTAACACATTAGTAAACAGCGCATTGTGCATTTTCACCATTCCTAATTACATTTAATACAGTGGAGACTTTCTGTTAGAACATGCATTACAAAAGCTACTGTAAATAACTGTTCCCTGACCAGTCTCATTCTTTTCTTTTAATGTTAATAAGATTCTAAGAATATTCCTGTTAAAACGGTACTATAACAAAAGACTGACAACTGAGATTCCCTACATAAGTGCTTAATAAAAGATTACAAATTTTCATACGAAAAGATATAAACTATTATACACTTGTTTTACATTTTTTAAATAGATAATTCACTGTACAATAAGCACTTTTAAAGCCTTTTAAGCTGTAATCATTTATTTTTCCAGACAGACAGATAAATAGTACACTTTGTAGCCAAACATTTGTGGACACCTCTACATTACAAGCATACTGTACATGTGCCATTCCAGATTTAGGTCCACTTTAAACTCATAATAACCTCCAGATTTTTTTTTTTTTTCTGAGAAGGCTTTCCACTGTTTTTGGAGCTTTGCTGTGGGGATTTGTGATCATTCAGCTCCTATGACAATTGTGAGATCAGACTCCAGTTTAAGGATAGGCTTGCGCTCTATTCCAGCCTTTACACACACACACACACACACCAGGTCTACACTGACATTGCTTTGTGCACAGGAGCATTGTCTTGCTGGAACAAGTTTGATACCTTTTTTAATGCCATAAAATGGAACACTGAAAAGCTAGAGCATAAAAAGTGAGTTTTGGGTGATTATGTGCTCCCAACTTTGTGGCAACTGTGATGCTCATTTGTCCACATATTTGTCCATATTTTTTAAATACAAAATCTCACATGCACTAAAGTACTACCTGATTTCATTAGATACTAGCTGACGTACCCATCGTTGACAGGAAAAGAGTTTATAGAAAGAGTTAAAGGGTTAAAGCTAAAAATAAGCTGATCAGCTTATTAATGTTATGTAATCAGCGGTATTATTATTATTTCAGATTGAAGCCCATGTACATGTCTGCCTTTCTTTCCCGTTAATACAAAAAAAAAATATTTTATAAGGTTGAGTATCTGAGTTTTGGAGAGATAATCACAGATGAGCAGTCGCAAAACATAGATCGGATAAAGATGAAGTTTTGTCATAAAACGACTTGTGCGCTAAAATTCACTTACACCACTTAAGCGCTGTGAAAATATCAAATGATCGCAGTAATAATATTCAGTTTAGCTTTTCTAATTAATATCTATTGCTGCAGGTTTTTGTTTATATTGAGCAAGTAGGTTATTTTATAAAGTAGATTATTAAATCCGGCACATAATTGTTCATAACCTGGCTTTTACTCAACACTTATGGTGCAGGTGGTTTTCAGGCAGATAAATAAAGTAAGTACTGGAAAGATTTCATTAAATTCTGTCCAGACATTTTTTCTTGATGCTGTGAGAAAAATCTGACTGGACAGACATCCTGTACAGACAGACCGACATGATTTTTTTCTGATACTGGTTTCGGCTCCTCCAATATACAGTATGAAATGTAAAGATATTATTGAAAGAGAGAGTTTTGACCAGATAATATTTTCTTTAATTTATATGGATTACTCGAAATATTTTAGGTCATTGAGGATTTTATAGTTCTTAAAATATCAGCAGGAGGGAACAGTGTTATTACATATGAAGTAGATTTAAGGTTACAAGGTGACCTATAATGAATTTATTATGCAGTACAGTCGGCTCTGTATTGTAGGAGTGACTGATCCATGGGGAATAACTGGTGGTCTATTAAGTGCTGTCCTTAATGCAGGCTCTCGGGGGTGATGAGCTCGGCTAATTGCAGCACTAATCATTATAATAATAATAAGCAGCCTTGGTCTTGGATACTTACGGGTAGTGAGAGTCTCCCGGATTCAGGTGCCCTCACTGAGCATCAGACATTTTAGGAATTCTAAATCGCATCCGTGCATCACATGTTCACCTGAATTCAGTGCGAGAGCGCCGGGGCTACTTGTTAGAATTAAACTCATGTGGGACGCGGCGCAGCGCATTTTGATCATCACGGCGGGTCTGACGTATTGCTCGGCGCGCTGTGGACCAGACCGGACCGGACCGCACGCTCGGTGCTCCGCTCGAACCAAAAACGCTAATCTGATGAGGATGATGAGGATGATGCATTGAACGGGACAGCCGGCGACGTCAGCGATCGATTCTCTGTAGCACGTTTATGATGTGAGACGGACGAGTGCACGTTGCAGACAGAGCACCGAGAAGCGACAATCCCACAGCGACGATTCGGTGACGGGATTAAACGCGTTGATGCTCGCATCGCCGTAATTTCTCTGTGAGGACCCGAAATATGCGCCGGTTCGCGCTGGACGTGGGAGCGTTCGTGGCTGCGTGCGTGTGCGCGTGCGATGCGTCGCGCGGCTGCGGGGAAATCCAGTGCGGCGCGCGAGCCAACGGCAGCGCCACGTCGTGCTGCGATCTGCCGCTGCGCACCTTCGCCGAGCACGCGAGCTGGCTCGCGCGGAAGCTCTCCGGGCTGCTCATCCTGCTCGCGCTCTTCGCCGTCGGCTACTTCGTGCA
>JAQMYJ010000018.1:6367741-6393037 GCA_030014305.1 Clarias laeviceps | reverse complement strand
ATATATATATAGCTTGTTTTTGATGTGGTGAAATGTCATCGTTTCTCTATAATCCTACAGGTTATGCACGTTATTCACTACTATTCATTATTATGCGCTATTCACTACTCATGTTGTCAGGCAGCACAGTATCACATGTGGTAGGAGCGAATTCATCACTTTAGAAACAACAATCATGGCGGGTGACACAGCAGAGATACGGGATGCTCTTTTCCCAGTTCAAATCGAATGTATGGGAAAACCTTGCATTTTAAAGCATCATTAGGAGGCATTGGAGTCGTGCTGTATGCAAACGGTGTCGTGCTGGGCCGATGTTATCGAACATCAAGTTAGAAAAGGCAGCAGAAAAAGCTAAAGCATTTGCACTGCCTTGCTGTAGCGGCAAACAACGAACGCCGGACACGAGTTTGAACAAAGTTTACAGCAGTTTAGATGATTCTAATTTAAGTAAAGCTTTCGCAATATGATTTTTTTAATGGAATGTTCAAGGTTTAACATTTGCCACAGAATTGTAATATCGAAATGGGCCGTTTATAAAATCTCAATACTTTGGCACCAAGGTATCATGATAATATTGTATCGGCTGGTCCCTAATGAGCCTCTTCCTTAGTAACCAGTAGTACTCCTTACATATCAGAGTGAACATTCTCAAATGCTTACATGACTGTTTGTGACCTTAAAATAAAGAAAATAAGAGAGGCAAATGCCAATAGAAAAGAATTTAAAATATAAAATCTACTATATGTAGTAATTTTGTTACAATTTAATAAAGTATAAAATAGAGATATATATGGAAAATAAGTATATACAATTTATTTATACAGTATAAACTGTATAAAGTACAGTACATGGAATGTGCAGTGTGCAAGCAGCAGCAGTATGAGTGGTCATGGAGTGTGAAATGAAATGATGAGCAGCAGTGATGAGATGAGAGCAGAAGAAAGAAAAAGAAAGAAAGAAAGACGGATAAAAAGAAGGACAGATAAAAAGAAAGGAAGAAAAAGAAGGAAAAACAACAAGAAGGAAAGAAAAAAACATGCAAGAGAGAGAGAGAGAGAAAGAAAAGAAAATAAGAAAGTAAGCACATAAGCCATAATGATAGAGGCATGAAAAGAACAATGGGAAAAGAAAAAGAGACCCTCAGTATAAAAAAGCAGAAAGAAAATGATTGAGTTATTAAAAAAGCAAGAAGAAGGAGAGACACATACAGTAATTAAACATTAATCCATCAGCACCTTTTCAAAACAAGCACACAAGTGGCAAAGCGAGATAAGATCCAGTTACAGCCTGGTCAGTTTTTTTTTTTTTATTTAATTTTCAAATAACAACTGATCACTGGGCAGTTAGGATGTGAGTTTTATCTGTTAAATCCTTTATTTAGACTTTATACAAACTGATCTGTCAATCAAACCATGGCGAGTACAGTGTTAGGAAGTGAGAGAAGGTTCTCTCTCTCTCTCTCTCTCTCTCTCCATAAAGGCTTTCGCACCGCAAGATGGACGGGTTATCTCCATGCCGCAGCCTGTAATGTTTTGTTTTCTCATTATCATTTTTTTTGTAAAGCATTACTTTTAGGCAATGTGGCAGAGAGCAGCTCTTAAAAAGTAGGCGGAGATTTCCGGTCAGTAAATCTGTCATGTCTGTGACACACTTTCACAGGATAAATCACAGACGGTAGTGTCTTCATGGTGTTCTACACATATGTTACACACAAACTTCTCTGTGTACTACACACACACACACACACACACACACACACACACACACACACACACACACACCATTTGTAATAAACAAATGTATTATTTAAAACAAACTTATTATGGTGTATCACATGACTATAGCTTGTACTGTATGTAAGTTAAACCTGTGTGAGAAACCTTCAGAAGTGTCGATTCTCTGACACGGCTATTTCAACATTTTCTATATTGTATTGTTTTTTCGTTTTAAACTCAGCCAACACTTGGTTTTGTTTTAGTTTTGGCAGGCGATGATAGTCACTTCCTGGAGAGTCTTTCTATTGAAGAAAAAGTGCAGAAACAACTTCTCCCACAGGATATAATATCGGATATACGTAGTCATATATTATATATTACCTGGGGTTATTTCTACTGGCCATATTATAGGGTGTAAAAAAACATGGAGTACTGACAGGATGAAATTAGATGGGACTTAAATCCCAAAAACATACTGCAATGTCTGAAAAAACAAAACGCTAATATAAGGCAGCTCATTTGCACAGCCTTAACTGAACTCCCACACGTCTACTCCTCTAGCTCATACACACATGCACACACACACTCACACTCAAACAGACCCAATCACGTTCTCTGTGCATGCATAGACCTGTGTGTGTGTGTGTGTGTGTGTGTGTGTGTGTGTGTGTGTGTGTGTGTGTGTGTGTGAGAATCCCATTCTAAGGTCTAATTTACATGGGACTTTCCCAGGCTCGGGAATGCTCAGCCATGTGTCCAGTGTCCGGCTTGTCTCCCTTTACAGCTCCACAATGTGCAAGCAATTTAAGGCTCTGCTAATGGAACAATTAATTTGAAATCATTAGCCCCAGGCCATGTTAAAACAGCTCCCCTCAGCCCGTGTAGTCCACTCCGGGTCAGAACACTCTCAGCATAACTACTGTATGTAGAGCGAGATGAGAGCCGACCGCTCTCCGCTTTCCCACCGCAAGATGGACGGGCTATCTCCATGCCGCAGCCTGTAATGTTTTGTCTTCTCATTATCATTTTTTTTTTTTTGTAAAGCATTACTGTGTTGTGTCAAACTGTCAGTGAAGGAAATATGTAGTGTAGCGATTTAAACAGGACCCAGGAGGCACGTTACACTCATGTGCAAACAAAGCGTTATATATACAAAACATACTAATGCCATTCCATCAAATTACATCATTTAAGTCATTTAATCACCATTCTTTACTGACTAGTGAAAAAGAAATTACCAGACGAAAGGAAGAAAAAAAGAAAGAAAGGAGAGGGGAAGAAAAGAAGGAAAAGACAGACAGAAAGATTGATAGACAGATAATGGGAATTACTAGGGACCAGACGATACGATATTATCATGATACCTGTGTTGCATTGCAATTCTGTTAGTATCATGATTTTTATAAATATCCCGATTCAATATCTATAAAATTTTCCTTCTGTTGCCATTCTAAACAAACTCAGCAAATAATTTGCTCCAAGCACATACGATGCTGTGCCTCTTGTCAATGAGTGAATACTTTAAAGTGAACTAAAAGGAACTGCAGCATTTTAACACCTCGAATGCAAACGCATATAAATAATAATAATAATAATAATAATAATAATAATAATAAAAAAAAAAAGGTTTTGGAATCAGTTTGGTGATTAAAGAATTGCCACACAAAAGATCACGATCTGTAACGGAAATGTTTTCTTTCACCTCTAACAGATAAATAGATAGGTGGAGGGAGAGTAGATGAAAAGAAGGAAAAGAAGGAAAAGAGAAAGAAAGAAAGACATGCAACAAAATAAAAACGAAAAAAAGAAAGGAAAAGAAAGAAAGGAAGGAATGAAAGAAAGGAGAGGTAGAAAATAAGGAAAAGAAAGAAAAAAAGACAAAGGCAGACAATAGAAAGAAAAGCAAGAGAAAGAAAGAAAGAAAGAAAAATAAATAAAGACAGGCAGACAGACAAATACACATAGATGTGACGGGAATCACCAGGGAGCAGACGATACGATATTATCATGACAGCTTCGATTTGTACTGCAATTCTGTTAGTATCACTTTTTTTTAATATAAATATCCCGATTCAATATCTATAATAATTTCCATCTTTTACCATTCTAAACAAACTTAACAAATAATTCGCTCCAACCACACAGAATGATGTGCCTGTCAACATGTGAATAATTTACAGAGCACCACCTGTAGGATTATAGAGGAACTGCCATATTTTACGACCTCAAATGCACTCACTCAGTCATCATCTATACCGCTTAATCCTGTATTCAGGGTCACGGGGGGCCTGGAGCCTAGGGCACAAGGCAGGGTACACTCTGGACAGGGTGGCAATCCATCGCAGGGCACACACATGTACACACACTATGGCCAATTTGGGAACGCCAATTAACCTAACCTAGATGTCTTTGGACTGTGGGAGGAAACCGAAGTACCCGGAGGAAACCCACCAAGCACAGGGAGAACATGCAAACTCCATGCGCACAGAGACGGCAATCGAGCCTGGCTGGGAATCGAACCCGGACCCTGGAGGTTCGAGGCGACAGTGCTAATCACTACATCACCGTGCCGCCCGAAATGCAAACACTTAAATTTAAAAAAATTATAATAAAAAAAATATATATGGATATGAAAGTGGAAGAAAATAGGAAAAAAAGAAACAAGAAAGAAAGATAAACAAGAGAGAAAAAAGAGAAAGAAGGAAAGAAATGAGAGTGAAAGAGAAGAATGAAAAGAATGGAAAAAGAAAAATACAGGCAACAGAAAGAAAAACAAGAGGAAGGAAGAGAAAATGGTGAAAAAGAATGAAAGAATACAAAATACACCCGGTGTCATTATGGGAAACATGGCCATTGAATGGGAAGAAGTCATAATGAAGGTGAGGAAGCTTCCTAAAGGTCCCGGGGGCAACATAATTGAACACTCAAATAGAAACGCTATGAAGCCATAGCAATGACCTTATGCTTCAGTGTGATTACAAATGGTTTAATAATACGCAGGTGGAACCACACCTACTCGCTCTGGACATGTGTAATACACAAACTTTCACAACGTGCTCTCATCTGGAAAAGAGCTGCAGGACCACCTGAAAGCAGGAGGAACAACAATTCCACAGTGTACAATGAACTGCACCGCAATCGTCTCTGTTTCTACAGCCTACGCAAACCCGCAAATCTTTTATGTTTAAAAAAATAAAAGGCACAGAGATGCTAAAGATATCAGAACTCTTACGGGACTAGATTCGGATAGAAGTCTGACAATAATTCAGATGATCGTTGTTTGGAGGTAGGAGTGTTGTGAGTACTGTACGATCCCCAGAACACCATACGCACAGGGGGAACAGTGTGATATGAGATCCTTTTGTTTAAACTGCATTACAGAACGTCAAAGGAAGCGTGAATGAAGTAATGTACCGTTACAGTACATATTAGAGGAGAATTTACTCTCTTCAGCCTTGAAAGATGAAAGAAGATAAATGTTTCAACAAGACAACGATCTCAACTGTACAGCCAGAATAAACGACTTGACCTAGCCTTGTATCCCATTGGAAATTTGGAGAGGGGTTTGAAAGTTTTATTGAATTTAATTCAATCCAACAGAGAGAGAAAGCGAGAGAGAGAAAGCCTTGCAACTCGCCAAAACTCATGTGTCAAAGTGCTACCAAGTTTTCCTCAGGTGTACCTTTGCGAAGCGGCACAGATGGATGGCCTCCTCCCAGCGCGCGGAGCTCGTGTACTCGTGCAGCATGGTGGGGTAGGGGGGTACGCCGCTGTACACCAACGAGCCGTCAGCTCGCCTCACTGTCACCTGAGTGCCGGTGTAGTTCAGGATATGTGGAGCTCTGCTGAACTCGCTGCAGGAGGGAAAAAAAAAAAAAAAGGGCACATGGTCACTTTATGAAGGAGAACATTGGTTTAGGAACGTTACGGACATTTGGACACTGTTGGCATTAACCCGTTTTTTTTGTTTGTTTTTTTAACACTCTCTCACTCGTTTACTCTGAAACAATAATTTCTAAATAAATTATCCCCAAATCGATTGAGCGAGTGAGAGAGTACACGCATGCACCAATTTGTCTTGTGCTAAATGAACCCAAACATGTTTTTAGATGGTGAGGTCCATTTACAAGATATTGTATAGGTTTTACGGGTGTCAGGGAGCCTGACAGCATTGAAATCTAATTACATCTATATGACAACATTATTGACTATTTCCAAACATTATATTTTAGCATTTGCCAATAATTCAATTTTTAAACATTACATTTTAACCATTTGTAGTTATGTTTAAGGTTGTTGCACACTTTTGAAAAACAAGTGAGTTTGCCTCCCTTTTGAAGCTAATTAGACCAAAAAAAAAAAAAAAAGTTTGCATGTTGCCTAGAAACTGAAATGTGCAAACCATTGTGAGGAAACGAGTCTCCGGTATCAGCTTTTTTGTAAGTAATTTATATTTTCAACAACACAAAAAGTCTACAATCAGCATTTGTCTTATTAACTTATTTAAAAAATAAAAATAAAAAAAAATAAGAGAGAGAGAGAGAGAGAAGAAGTTGGTGACGGGGTGACTAACGTAACTGATAAGATGATCTTTATATTAACACTCAAGCTGCATGAATGAGTGCCTACAACATAGCACTGGACAATAACCCAATTATAAAAAACTAACTGCTTATACAGACGTCCTGCCAGTGTGAGTTGACTGAGGCTTCAGACATCAAACTGTGCATTTGGGTTTTCAGATACGTCATGTAGAACCAAAGTTATCATTCGTTTTTAAAGACGTAAATTTCACCCCTACCGGAATAAGGGATGATCTGACAAATATGTCGATTTGTTTGTTTTATTATTATTTCTGGTCATTGAAACAACTGAAAACATCCATAAAAACAGATTATCATATGTACAGTGTCTGTGCAATTTCATTGCTTGTGTGACCTGTTTTTAATTAGTTTTTTTTCTTCAGTAGATTTAAATTAAATAAAATCCAATTCATCATATTGTCTAGGTTGTGTATTGCACAATCCTAACCCGAATATACAGTATATTTAAATATAGTAATGCAAAAAAAAAAAAGGGGGGGGGGTACAAAATGCTCTAGGTTTTAATGGCAACATACAATACCAGTCCAAAAAATTGGACCCAGTTTCTAATTCAATGTTTTCTGTTACATTGTAAAACAATAGTGGAGATTTCAAAACTATGAAATAACACGTCATTTGTAATTAAATAACATCAACAGTCAGTTGTTAATTTATGACATGAAGGTCAGCTATTCTGGAACAGTTCTTGCAAGAACAGTATTGTGTCAAGTGCATTTGCAAAAACCCATCGAGCACCACGATGATGAAACTGTCTCTCATTAAGACCTTCCCAGGAAAGCAAGACCAAAAGTTACCAGCCTCAGAAATCACCAATTAACAACCAGCACCTCTGATTTAGGGCTTTACAGATCATAAGTAGCAGATACATCTGAATATTAACTATTCAAAGGAGATTACTGCATATATTATGGATGCGCCTTTAGTATTATTTAGAGAAAATTAAAATCAGGAACGATCACGGAGTTAGAAGGTGTGTCCAAACGTAACACTAAACAAATCACAACACAATGATGTTGATTATTTTCCTATATCCACATACGATATTATGTTTTAATCCTAATGCTTGATTGAAGCGCTGACTGTAATTAAATCCTCCGAAACGTTTAACTAATTTTTATATATATTTTTTTTTACATTTCCCTAATCCAGCTCAGTGCTCACACATCTCAATATCAGCTAGCTATAAGCACACACATTGTATTTACTCATAAGATTAGACCAAGTGTAAAATCCCACACTTATGTGTAAGTTTGTCTCACCTGGCATCCTTGGTGAAGAGTGTGTTGGGTAGCAGGTCCTTGTCTACAAACACAGCACTAGGGTAGTACCACACAGTGAACTGGTTGTCTTGGATTCCACACAGGATGTTGGCTGAATCATTCCAGGCCATGGTGTGAACCATAGAGCCTGGGGACGGGGGGGGGAAAAAAAAAAAAAAAAAAAAAAGAGCAAGCAAGCGAGAGAGAGATCATTAATAATAATAGTCTTTCACTGCATTAGGGATGTTGAAATACAACTGCAGTATATTTGACTTGTGGTGTGTATAATAACTGAAAGGTTTTACTAAGTACGATATAAAAATAATCACATAAAAGCATTCACACTGAATTGCATTTAAAAGCAGCACTTCCTGACTCCGGCGCTGTATTTGCTGCATGTTATTAAGAACAGTTCTACAAATATAACAAATAAGATTTACATATAAATGAATAGTTTGAGAACAGTTTCAGCCTATTAACTACAAACACCCTGAACCACAAATTGTAAAAAAAATTTTTATAAATAAATAAATAAAAATATTTAAAAAATGTTGAGGTGCCAGTGTAAGGTGTTATTTTGAGGAGGCATCGTAATGCAGTCAATGTTCAGTTAATGTTCAGTTGGCATCTATAAGGGCAGGGGGTAGCTCACTGGTTCAGGTGCTGCTCTACACTTTGGAAGGTCCCAGATTCACAGCCCACAATCACCAAGTTGCCCCTGTTGGGTCCTTGATCAAGTCCCTTAACCTTCAACTGCTCAGATGTACAGTATAATGAGATAAAAATGTTGTGTCGTTGTGGATCAGGGCGTCTGCCAAATGCCATAATGTAAATGTACGAGTCCATTATATTATACCACGTACACTGATGAGCCATAACATTTAAAACATTAACAATAAATATACTTATGTTTTGAGTTCCTCTTGTGCCACTGGGGAGACTCTGTCACCTGGGTTTGGCACCAGGATGGTGTCTCCATATACTTTGGCGGCTTTGGGTTGCGAGGTCAGACTTGTTTGTTTGCTTTCTATCATGACCAGCGTTTACTTTTATTCAGCAATTTGTGTTGCACTGGCTTTTCTATGGGTTCAGACCAGACAGATTGGCTTTTCTTCTCTGTGGCCATGGGTTAGCCTTGGGTGCCCGTGATCCTGTCACCAGTTTACTGCTATATATTTAATAATCAAATGTTAATGTGGTAACGTTAAGGCTGATTGGTGTGTAGTGAGCACACACAGTGAAAAGGAAGCTCTTTAATATTTGGCCTAATCATTGAGGTCAAGGCAGCATTGGACTTTTATTCAAGTGTAAGATAAATTCGATGTAAATTTGAATACCAGTATCCTTTACTATGGATGAGACGGGTATCCTGTGAGGTAATTCGATGGATTACGTAATGTATCCAACCCACCAAAGACAAGGAAAATTGTCTTGAAATGATCAACATCACAGCTGTATTCTGTTCTAGTGTACATAAGCAGTACTCCCTAATCCCTGCTCCCTGCTGTATTACTTTCTCCCTGATACTAATGAATGATGCACAAAATGAATGCCAAGTCTAAACTACTTTTTTTGCTCCAGCGAGGTGCAAAGACTGATGGGTCATTTTGCTTGCCCAGTTCCAGAGAAGTGATGAACCGTTGATGATTTGTTCCCTACACTGTTCACGGTTACCTTTGACCGGAGCAGCTGCACTTTCTACGGTTGTGTGAATTTTATTTAACATGGCTGAACCTGCTGTTGCAGGGAAACCACTCGCTCATACTGGAACGCAGCCTACGGTTTGTCTCTGTGTCTTCTCACCTATCTTGTGGATGCTCTGCTCTCTGCCCAGTCTGCGCACGGAGGTCAGATAAAGGTCGTTGTTCTTGTCAATCAAGGCGATCTTCCTGTCGTTAGAGGCTCCGCACTGGTCAAGGGCGATTTCCATGACCTCCATCTGAGAGAGAGAGACACATAGAGATGGTGTGGGGAGAGAGCGAGAGAGAAAGATGGACTCCATTCAAAACTTAACTGTTTTCCACCCGTGCCAGACTGCGAAAGAGACTGTCCCCGTCAAAAACAAAGAGGAATTACACTTTAAACTGAGTGTTCGGATCATAACAGGTGCTGAATACACAGAACGTGGCTGCAAGATGAAGATGAAGCATGCCTGTATTGCAGCAATGACAGCTTGTTGAATTTATTGCGTCTTTAGGCATGATATAATTTGGAGCCGATCCTTGGCTTACGAATGCGCGTTGTGAAACGTGCCCGTGCAGCTGTGGTGCGTACGATATGCTGGTGACAGAGTGAGAGGGTGTGAAATGCACGCAGCGCGCAACACTGCGCGGTCATGAAATGCACGCAGAGCGATTTTACGCGCCCGGCGGACGCTCTGCTCGACGCCTAATCCGAGAATTAGTTCAGGGACGGAGCTCGACGTGTAGCGAATGCGAGAGATTCCTGAGGAGAGAGGAGAGGGCGAGGATGACAGCGGAGAGGGGGGGGGGGGTTCGCTCCGAGTTAAACTCCGTCATCCTCATACGGCTTCTGACAGCCGCCTATGTGCTCGGGTAGCCAGATCCGTGGATTTTGTTGCACGTCATTTGCTAATGGAGAGAGCAGAACATCTACGGGGTGCTGTGTGAGGAATAAGACGGAGAATTATGAGCTCACTCCGGCAGGAAAATAGTAATGGGAGATTAGGAAGAAAAATGTACATCCATCACACTTGTACTGGAGATTATTTGCAGTGACCTGCTGGGGTTTTGCGTGGGGAACGGCTCTGTGTGTGTATGTATGTGAGACCACTGGCATTGCTTTGAAACACTCTGTTATTAGCGATCTGGCAGCAAGGAACATTAAACAGTAAATAAGTCAGTCGGCTGGGAGAAGAGCAGGCTGTCTTGGGCCCCTATCGCTCTATCTCTCTCACTCACTCATTCACACACACACACTGCGAAGGCAGACAGAGCACACACTCACAGACCTCACTGGGACCTTGTAATGTCGAGATAAATGTGTGCGCGTGTGTGTGTGTGTCTGAGCTTGGATAGGGAGTTTGGATGACTGTGTGTGTGTGTGTGTGTGTGTGTGTGTGGAAGACAAATCCAGCTGGCTCTAGCTTTAACACTCCTGGGTTTTGAAGCTGCACTTGAGGAGTGCTGGCACACACACACATGCTGACAAACAGTAACTGCTGATCCTTGCTACTCCCATCAACTCTCGTCCCAGCCCCTCCATAACCTCCCCGCCACCAAAACTCTTTTCTCCCTCACTTTCTGTATCTCTCTCTGTATTATTTTTTATTTTTCATCTCTTCAAACTCATCCAAGACTTTGTGTGCACTGAATGTCCTCTGGGTGGCGCTAAAACCTGCAGTGATCGCTCAAGTGTGAGCAAAGTTCACATATTACGGTACTCCATCCCCTCGAAAAACAGCATTAAGATCTAGCTAATCTGTTAAACAAACAGTGGTGTCTATTTATCTATATTTAAGTGTCGTAAATGTTCTTTTTGCGCTTCATAAGATTAAATCGCTCTTCATTTACTAATGTTGGGTCTGACTGAAGGTTTGAAAAAATGTCTCCTTAATTCAGAGTTTAATATGTGGCGTCAAATCAGCATGGTTGCACAGGAGCACGTCTTTACTTTTACATCAGCTATACTGTATGTACTGTACAAGTAACATGAATCAACATAAATCTATAACGCTGATGACACACTTCGCTGTTTTGAGATAAAAACCTCTCTCGTTACTAATGTTATCTGGATAGATTGTCGCTAACGAGACCTCAACGTGACGGTGTTCATGTTTCGTTTCTACTTTGCAGCTCGAGTGCATGGAATTCAAAAATGGCGTAAATTTTAAATAAAGAAATCACGCTTGGTGATGTAGTGGTTAGCACTGTCGCCTTGCACCACCAGGGTGCGGGTTCGATTCCCGTCTCTCTGTGTGCATGGAGTTTGCATGTTCTCCCCGTGCTTATATAAGTATATTTAAAGTCATTGTTTTATACACAACAAATACATATCCCGGCACTATGCGGAGAAACTTTACTTGGTAAAAAAAAAAATAACTTGAAAGCAAAAATTCCAGCACTTGTACTCTACTCACACATTTACTGTACCTTTTTTTTTTTTTTTTTTACCAATTTCATTGGTTTCCAAAATATAAACTAGTAGACAGCTTTCTTTAAAAAAATTAAATGGAAAAAAAATAAATTCAAATGGCCCACCATATACTGTACTTGGGTGAGTACAAAATTATCCGCACTCTGGTTGTAGAATTCATTTAAAATAACTTTTAGAAAAGACAGATGCATCATTTTTCGACAAAATCTCCTTGCTTTTCAATACACTTTGTCCAGCTGTTAACAAGCTTTCATATTCCCTCATAAAAAAAATAATAATAAAAAATAAAAAGTTTCCGCCTGAGCAACAAGCCATGAATACACCGCTGTCTTCATTTCTTCAGCAGAAGTGAACGTTCGTCCCCGTAGGCCTGCTTTCAGGGGACCGAACAGGCGAAAGTCCGATGGAACCAGATCAGGACTATAGGGAGGATGCTTTAACACCTCAAAATGAAATTTTTGCAGAGTGTCGACGGTGTAGACAGAAGTATGCGGGCGTATATGGTCATGCAAGATCACAATGCCCTTGGATAGAAGTCCTCTGCCGTTGATTGTTGAACCTTTTTTCTGATAATGTTCCAATACTGATCCTTGAGAATCCCAGAAAACTGTAAACATCAATTTTCCCGCTGATCTTTGACTTTTGAACTTTTTCTTGGTCGGCGATTGAGGATGTTTCCGTTCCATACTCTGACGTTTACTCTCAGGCTCGTAGTGATCAATCCGAGAAACGTTCAATTTCCTTAGCGTATCGTTCTAAATTTTGTTTGCAGAAATCCAAACGCTTCTGTTTATGCTCTTCCGTGTCTTGTTACATAAAAACGAATCCCTGCACGCTAGTTTTCCTAAATGCAAATCACAAGTGGGGCGTCCATTATTGCTTGGACCGCAGTTACACGTGAACTGATGTACTCTAACACGTTCACACCTGCACAGCAGTGACTGAGGAGCCAGTAGCCTTGAATGGAAAGTGCGGCCAACGGAAGCTTTAATATAACCGGAGTGCGGATAATGTTTCACTCGTGTATATAATTTGTGCATCGGTATTTACTGTACATCTGCATTACAAGTGTATTCATGTTCTGTTAGCTAATGCGTAGATAAGTGATGATGAATTAAGTATATCAATTCTTATAAACAGGCTTTAATGTTAATGCGTGTATTCTATGCTGGATAAAATTAAACATCGATTTACCTTGTGGGTTAAAGGCTTGCCATCACCAATGGGCTTTCCAGTTTGAGCGTCAAACAAATAGACGACTAAAACACAGAGAACATAAGCAGAACATGAGCTTTATTCAGTTATATGTACAGTACATGTTTGCTTTGTTAGCTCAGGTCAGTGTGTGTGTGCAAGTCTTCGGTATCACTCACTTGGAAGATTACGTAATCTTGCAGTGACTTTTGACCGCGTATGAATGTCCTCAGCCATAGTCGGAGGGAGGAAATAATATTAAAACGTAATGTCATGTCAAATTTCTCTGACACTTGCCTCGGTGCCAGCTATTATCAAGCCAAAACACGGAGTCTGTTTCGCTTGGAAAATGTCATAATAGAAGAAATATTCCTAATAATTTTTTTTTTCAGAAAATAATTTCACTCTTGTGAATTACTCAGTAACAAACAACCTAGGTTGTTATGTATATTACTATTTGTTTAAGTACACAAGTGTTGCTCAAAGTGGGGTAACACTAATGAACTCTTACTAAAGCCCTTTACTGTAAACTAATAAAATGAC
Source organism: Clarias laeviceps (assembly GCA_030014305.1). NCBI lineage: Eukaryota > Metazoa > Chordata > Actinopteri > Siluriformes > Clariidae > Clarias > Clarias laeviceps. The sequence goes on along the minus strand of JAQMYJ010000018.1, from coordinate 6,379,606 downwards.
TGGGTCCTGAATGAAAAGATGCTAAAGTGTACCTTTAATAGAAAAACATACTATTAAAGTAGTACTCTTAAAGGCGAGTATGATCCAAATGTATATCTTGATTCTTTCTTAAAGGTTCTTTATATCCACATTCCTTATTATTGGTTCAAAAACATGTGTGCCACCTTGGCAGCAAAGAGACGTACTCTTGTGTTTTTACGAGCGAAGCAGCTTTTTTTTTAACTGTTCCTTCGAGAATTGTCACATAATTGCTGAATAACTGTATAATTTGCATTATTATTGTCAATTTCTTTTATTAACATATACAGTGCATCCGGAAAGTATTCACAGCGCTTCACTTTTTCCACATTTTGTGTAACAATGTTACACCCTTATCCCAAAATGGATTAAATTCATTATTTTACTCAAAATTCTACAAACGATACCAAATAATCATAAAGTGAAAGAAGTTTGTTTGTATTCCATTTTGGAATACGGCTGTAACATTTACATTTAGGCATTTGGCAGACGCTCTTATCCAGAGCGACTTAAAATTTTTTTTTTTATCTCATTACACATCTGAGCAGTTGAGGGTTAAGGGCCTTGCTCAAGGGCCCCACAGTGGCAACTTGGTGGTTGTGGAGTTTGAACCTGGGATCTTCCGAACCGTAGTCCAATGCCTTAACCACTGAGCTACCCCTTACATAAAATGTGGAAAAAGTGAAGGGCTGTGAATACTTTCCGGATACACTGGGTATGCATTACTGTATATGTATGTATAATTCTGCTACTTTACATCATATTACAATATAATGTACACAGTAAATTGACTACTTTACTACTCTTACTATTCGTTTATCTTGCACAAGATCTTACTTTTTAATTTTAAATTGTGCTAAAAATTGTACAGGTGGTGTAGTGATTAGCACTGTCGCCTTGCACTTCCAGGGTCCGGGATCGATTCCCATCTCTGTGTGCATGGAGTTTGCATGTTCTCCCCGTGCTTGGTGGGTTTCCTCTGGGTACTCTGGTTTCCTCCCACAGTCCAAAGACATGCAGATTAGGTTGACGGACGTTCCCAAATTGTCCGTAGTGTGCGAATGAGTGCGTGTATATGTGTGTGCCCTTCGATTGATTGGCACCCTGTCCAGGGTATACTCGCCTCATGGCCTAAGTCTCCTGGGATGAGCTCCAGGCCCACCGCGACCCTGTATAAAGGATATTGCGGTATGGACAATCTATTGCTCATGGTTATTAATATATTTTTTATTACTGTTTTTCTTCTATATCATTTCAGCTGTATCATTCTTTGTTTGATTTTCACTAGTGTTTGTAGTGCCTCTGAGATCAGTGTGACAGAACTCGGTTCTTCCAGACCGAGCTTGCACTTGTTTCTGGTCAGTAAGTAAAAGCTCTGTTTTGAAGCACTTGGCCAGGATTCCGCTTGTAAATGAATAAATCTTGGTGCAAGTGGAAAAAGGGTTTAGTCATTCTTTTGTAAGTTCTCATCTGACCAAAAGCTTAAGTATTTTTGAAGTTAGCTAAAAATGAGTGAATGACTACATCCTAAAGACTTTTTTTAATAAAGCAGGCAGATGCAACATCAACTCAAGATTTGCTTTGCTTACAGTATTTTTGTTTAACAATAGTTGAACATTCATATTAGTTTTGGTACTCATTCAGACACTGGATCCCTTTTTTATGGGTAATTCATGACAATAGAAGCACTGTGGCTTCCTCAAAAATACAAAAATATTCACTCAGTATTCATTTTCAAGACATAAACTGGTCTTGTGTCATGATGTTCTAACAATGCATTTCTGAGATTAAATAAAATGTAGTTAGAAATGTCAATGCATGTAACACCTTTCTCGTCAGTCTTGTCTCGTACAGCGATGGTATCATTGCTCAGTGAGACGGTCTGTGTGTTCAGAATATCCGTCCTCATGCCTGGGAACTTTGGAGCCGAGACCAGACGCCCTTCATACGAGTACACGTAGATGCCTCCTCCATCCACCAATAGGAAATGCCTACATGGAAGACAAGGCGAAAAAAAAACCCAGACAAAACAAGGGTTGAATAAGAAAAAGATGGATGAGTTCGGTATATAGCATGGCCATAATTGAACCTTTCACAAAACAACTTACTAAACAAACAAAAGGGGAAGAGAGCCTATAATTTGTAGCGTTGCTTTAAAAACTTCACGACCTTTGCGATGTGTTTTTTCCCCCGAATGGATGAGAACAATGAACCCAAAGCAGCAATTGCTTCCCCACCAAACAAGGTTTCATAAGAGAGGGACGAAAAGCTCGGTGTGATCCAAGAGTTTTCGTTCCACTGAGCTGATGAACAATAACCTTGGAGAAGTGCAACCATTATAGCCAATGACTAATGGAGATCGCTTTTCCACATGAGCAGGTCTTGGTTCAAGTGTGCTTCACTGTTGGCTAACACTGTACACACTGCTTTGGCAGGTGTGTGATAGAGGAGCACTGGATACAGAGGGTAGGGGCAAGAAAGGGTCATCTAGAGTCGGGAGTAGGAGCAAATCGATCCATTAACTGGACGATATTTTTGTCCAGTATTTTTCCTGCAGCAGAAGCTATATCAGTTACTGTGGTCAGATTAACCAGTCTTGTACTTTATATTGTAATGCTGAGTGCACAATGAGTATATAAAGTAAGTTCCTGCTTTTATTAGTATTCTTTAATAGATTTTTTTTTTAAACATTAAGTAAAATAATACTGTGAATAGAGTAACTGTGATCATTTGTACATTTATACCACAGTGCTGATGAATTCATGATTTTGATTCTGGGCGATAAGTTTTTTCTAACAGTAGTTCTGGTTCCACAGATCCATATTAATGTGCTAAGTTTTTAATGATTAAAAAAAAAAAATCATGATGTCTCAATATTCTGACCTATTAACTCATTAATTAAGTAACCTTTTCACCTAGTTGTAGTGACCTACCTAATCTGTATTTCTAGATTAACTTGTACTGACCTAATTACTCACTGTTTCATTGTTCTGATTTACAAACTCATCATTTCCAGAAACTGTCTCATTGTTCTGACTTGCTAAATCATCATTTCCAGATATTATCTCATTATTCTTACTTACTTACATGTTATTTCCAATACAGTATTATCTTTTTTTTTCCTGGCCTACTAATTACATATTATTTAATTATTTCCAGGTATTATCTCATTATCTTTCTGACTCATTTTCAGATATTGTTTCATTTTTCTGACTCACTAACTTAATTATGTCCAGATATTATCTTGGCATTCACAGTTACTATCTCATTATTTACAGAAAATATCTTTTTTTTTTTTTACTAATTCATTATTTAGTTTTTTCCAGATATTAAAGTTATTCTGATTTACTTAGTTATTGATTTCAGATAGAATCTAGTTATAATGACTCTTTATGTTCATGTGTTATCTCATTATTCTTACTTACTAACTCATTACTTTCAAATATAATTTTATTCTGACTTAATATCTCATTATTTGCACATATTAATTAAGTATTTTGTCCTATTTACCTTATTCACGGATATTGTCAGATATTGTTACTAATTCACAAGTTAATGTTTCCAGATATTATCTTATTTTATTTTCATTATCTTATTATGAGACTCATTATTTCCAGGTATTATGTTGTAATTTTGAAACTCATTGTCAAATAATATCTCCTAATTTTCACTTACTAATTTATTATTACCAGATATTATCTCATTTTTGTCTGACTTGTATCTTATCGTTTGACATCCTCATTATATTAACTTATTTATATAGTCTGATAAGATTTAATTATTTTGACTTGGTAACTTGTTAATTTAAGATATCAACATTCAACATATTATTTTGATGTAAAAAAAAAATTTGTCATAGAAAATCAAGCTGCTTTATAGGTCTTTTTAATGTTAAGAAAGAGAAAATAAAAAGCGTGTTAGGGAAAAGTGTTTATAGCTGGTATAATCCAAGTTTTACACTTCACATAATTTTAAATGCAGCTACTGTATAGCTCGCAAGTTTTTCATAACTAAACAATGGTCATGTCTGTCTGTGGAATATATACAGCTTAAAACACTTCATCCTGTCATTCTGTCATAACAGCACACCACGTCATGTTAGTAGTAGTACTGCTTACGTACTCATGGTGTCCCACTTTGGAAATGAAAAACAAGACACACGGAGGAGTCTCACCTCTCGCCCTGGAGGATCAGGCTGACTGTGCCTTCCTTCAGGTCAAATATCAGCGGCGTGTTCCAGTTTTTAGCGCTGTCAAAGAAAGTTCAGAACGCTGTTCGTATTCTTAGAGCAATAATATTTTTTAAATAATTATTATTAGAACTGTTAGAATAACATGACGGAGACTAAATAAAACTGACATAAGCAAAAAGGTCAGGATACAAAAATCATAAAAACAATAACGCTCAGACCGGAGCGCAGCATGAGATCATCGGGTGACTCACAGTATTATATGAACATGTCATCGAATAAATTAAATAAAATGAGAAGGAGCAATAAAAAAAAAAGAATGAAAAAATAAAATGTCAGTGAATGTTGAAATACCTGTAGACTAAACACTGCAGAGCCGTGGCCACGACCAGGTGACCGTGTGATAGTGACGCTTTGATTACTCGATCCCTGAACTCCAAGGTGTCCACTGCATCGTTCAGCACGTTCCTCACCTAAAACACACGCCAAAGGTATTTATTATATATAAAAACATGTTTTCCTTTGCTTAGATTTTTATTTATTTTTTTTACTTTTTGTCTTTTTTATATTATTATTATTATTATTATTAATTATTAATCCCACATTCGGTTCTCATATAAAATATTTGCTAAATCTTCAGTTCCCGAAATACTCATGCACATTATTTTCAGCTGTTTGTAAACTCCTGAGTCATCCGAGTTACCACTGATAAATGACAGAATTATTTCTGCTCCTTTCTCCAATTAAACTAGTTTGTCATAAAACACAGACCAGACACCGCATAGCGGTAAACCAAGAACCAAGATAGCAAGGAGGCATAAAAATAGCCCCAAAATATACATATAAATAGTAAAACAGGGGAAAGGAAAGGACATTATGTGACTGTTTTTAGGAAGATAAATGATAAAAAAAAAAAAAAAAAAACAAGTGGTGAAGAAAATAAACAGCTGAAGACATGGGCTTGTTTGGTTTTTGCAAACTCGACTCAGCAAGGGCTATCTATAACAAGGGTGTGTATTTGTGTGCGTACATGCACGGGGGAGTAAAACACGAAAAACACGGGAGACGCGAAAAAATATCTTGTGGTTTGCGCGAGTTTAAACAGACTCCCGTGGTGGGTGCTCCTGGACAAGCTGGCCATTGTCACTGCCTACACTCAGAGGCTTATGGCATAATGGTACACACCCACAAACACACACACACACACGTACACTCTCTCTCTTTTATACACGCAGCACGTTACCTTACTGAAGCCCATGAAATGTCAGCAGAAAGCTACAAATCAACTACACCTCACACCTCTCTGCTTAGAGGAATTCATTTATTTTTGCAGTGCATGCACTCAGGAAATGATTTCTTCTTCAGAAAGTCTATAAATTATTCAACATTAAATTTCAGAAAATAACTACATATGACGTAGGAATGTTAACTAATATGACAGCGTAGTGTATGTGAGATTACCACTAATAAGAATTCTACAAGTACAGCCTACTGACAAATACAGAAAACGCATTGAGTTACCCGTAAACCTCACATGGCGATCCATCAATTCTGTCAATAAAGGTTTAAAATGGGCAACTATACAGATTATCACAAGTACTAATAATTTTTAGTTGAGACAGTCATCACCAAACTGTTTTAATAAAAAGTTATTACTCTAACCTGACAACTTTAGTTTTAATGCTGACTACACATGCTGGGACTGGAGACTCCTTCCAAAAAATTTACATTAGATTAGGAGCTATAACTATAAATTAAGTGTTGGTAAGCAAAAGATGTGACAAATTTAAAGTGTGTACATGAAACTGAGGGGAACAAACCAAAAAATGATTCCCACAAAGTTTTGGCACAATGGATCCTTGGGTACTGTGGGTTGCGGGGTGCGGCTGGCACATCCCATGGGCACTTGCATGGATTGAGATCTTAGGAGTTTGGAGGCCGGGTCGGCGGTCTTGAGCTCTTTGCCTCCTGGGCCCTTTTAAGTGGCAGGCTGTGGTGCACTGAGTGTTCTGGTGGCTTTCTGTCATGGGTAGCATTAACTTTTTTCAGCGATCATTGTGCAGCATTGGGTTTTCTGAAGGATCAGAGCAGACAGGCTTTAATTTGGTTATGGTCAATGACCATTTTGGTCATTCTGTCTGGCATTTGGTCACCAAGGCATGGGTGAGCCTTGGCTGCACATGATCCTGTCAACAGTTAGGGCTGATTGGCATATAGTGACACCGCAACAAACAATAATGCATGTTACCACAGTTAACTGTACGACAGTTAACAGTGTAGCTAAAGTCATAGAAAATCAAGTGAGATTTTTGTTAACGGACACTGAATGCCATGATTTGATCAAGTACCCGGATATAAGAGTCAAAAATGATCCGCACTCCAGTTAAATGAAAACTTCTGTTGGGCGCAACGTCTTATCGGCGCTTTCCGTTCAGGGCTACTGTCTCCCCAGTCACTGCTATCCTAATGTTGTAAATGTTCACAGTTACATGAGTTCATTAGTAACACCGGTGCAAGCAAACATGGACGGCCCACATGTGATTTGCATGAAAGAAGAGCAGCGTGCAGTGATTTGTTTTTTTGTGGTTTAAGGGTGTACCTGGTGCCGTTCGAGACAACACGACTTTGATGATGAATAAGTGAAGACAGCGGTGCATTCGTGGCTCCGCCTAAAACACTTTTAATAATGGAATACGAAAGCTTGTTGACAGATGGACAAAGTGTATTGAAAAGCTTATAAGATTATGTCTAACAGAATGCATCTGTTATTTCGAAAAGTTAATTCAAATACATTCCACAGCCAGAGTGTAGATAATGAAATGAACATATTTCTAATTAATTTAGATCATAATCAGATAAAAGCTGCGAACGGAGTGGAATCTTTGAAAGATTTTTTAGGATTTTAAACTGGTTAAAACCAGCGAAACGCCTTTCACTTCAGGAAAGCTTCTAGTAACTATATAAAGTAAAAAAAAAAAATGTTGAAACTAAACCATGTGAAGGGTTTTACATACCCTCCACCATAACATTTTAACAATGAATTATACCACTTTAATGTGGCTCGTACATCATCCGAGGACGGGCACTGTCCAATCCCCACACCTGGAAATAAAGTGGCCAACTGTGCTCCTCATGAGCTGTGAGAGCACTTGGTATGTTTCACTGCTGGGATTTAATCTGGCTCACAATGCTTCATATATAAACATTGGAACAAAGCGCAGGCCTCTCTCCTTCAGCTTTCAGCAGGTCTGTGAGAGCTAGGAACAGCTGGGAGGATTTTGAAGGATGCTGCTGCTGCTGGGTTTTGGGGCTTTGACACTGTGCAGGCCTCGATCAAAGCCACGCCAGGAATAATGACAGAGAGTTTGTTTTTCACAGGGAGCTCCGGAACGGGTCAGTTAGCGCTACCGAGAGCTGCTGTCCAGTTCACTGCAAAGTTATTGGTGTTAATGCGAATGCGCTCATGGATGGAAACAAGCGATAGAACACAAATAAGGGAAGGAGGTCAGCCGACACAGTTCAGCTCAGAAAATGCCCGGTATAGATTCTAGTGTGCATTGTCTCAGTATAATATGGTAAAGCATCTCGCACACTTTTTATACACCAGTGAGGATGTCCATCTGATAACAGCAGGGTATTACAAAGAGGAGTGTCCAAGTCCTACACCTGGGAAACTGGCCAAAAATGCTGGTCCTGGACTAAAAGCTGGGACTGGATCCAAGTCACTATGCTTTCTACAGACAGAAGAACAAACCACAAGCCCCCTTTCTACATATGAGCTTTCAAAAGATCCATGAGATGAAATGCTTGTGCTGGGCTAAGGTCATGGACATAAACTAGTTTCTAAAAAAAATACTAGTGCATGATTTAGCATGATGATAATTACTTTTTCACATAGGGCCAGGTAGATGGGGACAGTCTTTTCCCCCTTAATAAATGAAATCCTTATTTCAAAACTGTCGCTTTTGAACTTTTATAGCTTGTGACACAAATTCTCTCAGATCATGTCCTCCAAAGAGACAAAAATCCTGTTTGTATAAATAATATGTACTCTGTCATATGCAGTAATTGTGTCATCATTGTCAGGGTTACAAATGGGTCCAGGGTTTATCTCCGTGACGCTGGGGAAATGTGGAAGAACTCACCCTGGATGTGTTGGCATGTGTACCTGCATTGCACGTCTTTTAGTGAGCGTGATCTCGAAGTTCTTCCATTCCCAACGCTGCTCCACGATGTGAGCGAAGATGACCTGGCCGTTCCCACATGCGCCTGCCAACTGAGTGCCATCAGCAGACCAGGCCAGGCTGAACACGCTGCCTGTGTTTGGCTTCTCCAGTGCATACGACCACTGCGCACAGAGATGGGGGGGCAAAGAGATTAAATAGAAAGGTATTGAAGGGTACAAAGCAATAAGATTAAGAATATAAAAACAATCAAACAATCCCTAGGCTTGAATTTACCCAATCTCGCTCTCACTCACTCATTCTCTACACCGCTTATCCCGTAGAGGGCCCACGGGAGGCGGGTACCACCTGTACGGTGTGCCAATCCATCACAGGGCACACAAACACATACACTCTGGGGGATTTGGAAACACCAATTAGCCTACTCTCTATGCCTTTGAACTGTGGGAGAAAACCGGAGTACCCGGAGGAAACCCACCAAGCACGGGGAGAACATGCAAACTCCATACACACAGACCCGAGGCAGGACTCGAACCTGGACCCTGGAGGTGTGAAACCACAGTGCAAACCACTAGCTTGAATTTAATCGATTTAAATATTGATCGTGTCCACAAATAGTAGTATCTTCTTGTACAATGTCAATACACATTTTGCATCTGGGCAAATATCACTTAGCATAAAACTGGATGGTCAGTTGCTGGCTGCTTCGCATCCAAGCCAAACTAAACATTTACACTCCCTTGTTCGACGAGGACAGCTATAGAGCTCAAAATCTCAAATCAGTCTGTGAGACTACGGAGAGTTTTAACTTTAATGGACCTCAATCCAATAGAAAGCTTGTTACCTGACGAAACTGCTCCTGCTATTAAGGCATGACGACATAATTTGATGTGTGAATATTTATTTCCCTGGTTATTCCCGTGACTGTTAAATGATGTCAATTTCAACAAAACACACTTCCAAATATACAAAAGAAGAAGAAAAAAAAAAAAACATTCTTATACAGTAAACATTTGCGAGATCAGACTAAGTGGTGTTTTCTCAAGAAGGGTTTTGCAAGAACCATATTATACAAAAAAACATACACTCCAAATAAACGGTATCAGTCTTCTATTTAACTGAGAAATAAATAGATTATCCATGATCTTGTCTGAGAAATTTAACTCAACCTGTCTGCAGTACAGCCTATTCCAGTACACAGTGGTGTGCGAGTGTACAGTATAGTTGAATGTGAGTATGTTGAATGTTATTCCACAATAGTGCCAAATTCACGACTGATTAGTGAGAAACTATATATAAAACAACTCATACCGTATGTTTGTATTAATCCACTTGTTCCAGCACAAGGAATCTAGGGAAGCTTTGTTATGGGAGATTTGTTACAGTTAGATTAAATTATTTTGAAATGGGAAAGTCAAAGAGCTTTGCGTTTCGGGGATTCTGGGTAATGTCGAATTACGTTTTTTTTTGTCTTGGAGATTAAGACAGGTTATAAGAGGAACATGAGATATTGACAGATTATTGCAATAAATGCAATGATCACATTGCTATGTCATACAGTGCCGTGAAAGTTTTTGCACCCTTCCTGGATTTCACTTATTTGATCCAGAGTAAATAGAAAATGAAGTTTTGAAATAAGGATTTCATTTACTAAGGGGGAAAAGGCTGTCAATCTACCTGGCCCTATGTGAAAAAGTAATTATCCCCTTGCTAAATCATGAATATACTGTGATTTTTATTTTATTTTTTTTGAATCAAGAAATCACTTAAACAGATCTTGTTTGACAAAGTGAAGGACAGTAATCAGTTCATGACCTCCAGCTCAAGCACACTTGGGTTATGCAGCAGGACAATGATCCGAGCAAGTCCACCTCTGAGTATTGTAATAAATAAATGAATAAATCATTTAATTAATTAAGGTTTTGACCAGACTTAAATCAGATTGAGATGCTGTGACATGACCTTAAACAGAATAAACCTTCCAATGTGGTTAAATTAAAACAATTCTGCAAAGAAGAGCGGGCCAAAATTCCTCCACAGCGATGTGAAAGACACTTCATTGCAGTTGTTGCCGCCAATGGTGGCACAACCAGTTATCAGGTTTAGAAGGCACTTCCTTTTTCATATAGTGTGTTTCCCCTTGTTTCCCCTTAATAAATGAAATCATTATTTAAAAATTGTGACAAAAAGGAATAAAACACTTCAGGATATGCTGTTATACAGTAGGATCTCTGGGGTGGTAACATTGTTGATTACTTTCCGTTAACAACTTAGACACTCATTCTTTATTCCGTATTTATATGTTCTGCCTTGTCAGTTGAATGATTAACAGCTCACTAGGCTGAATGCAAAGACATCTGCTGTTATACAACCAGCAAATTCAGCCAAGGGCGACTTGTGATGTGAATCTGATGCTCAAAATCGTCAAATTGACAAATTTTTAAATATTTCAAATGAAGCATTACAAAATGTTTCACGTTTCAAGAAGGTTGGCCTGAACAGGCAGCCAGTGGAAGTGAAAAACTACTACATAAGATTCCACATAACTTATTTCTAAGCCACACTCACAACTCTTTTGGTGAGAGTAAATGTAATGTTGGTTGGATAAACATTACTACATCTGATCTGTGTGACTCCACTCCACTGTCTTCATACGAGTTTTCTTTCAAATCTCTATCACACACAAACAGAGCAAACTGCAAAAACCTACAAACTGAAACCGATAGAAATCCAACCCCTTTCTCACCCCGCTCATCTGTGTCTCGGCTGTGGGGTACTGCAGAACAGGCTCTGCTCTGTTAGCCAGCATCTGGTTTCAGGTGCAATAAAAACGCAGCTGAGAGAGAGAGGAGAGAGAGAGAGAGAGTCCCTCTCAGCTCCGAGTTTTTTTCCCCTTCTTTTGTTAGGCTGGATTTGAGAGCCAGCTTCGAAGGCGTTTTGCAGACACTTGTGTGTTTACGGGTTATATTTAGTCCACATTCGAGCCTACATTAGACATTTTACGGCTAAGGAAAGAATAGTTTCACCTCAAGAGAAAAAAAGAACAAGAGGCCAAAATTCAGTCCACAGACAAAGATAAAGCAGGGATTTCATTTATTTATTTATTTTTAGTAAGGACTTGATGTTCAAACAGAGTGGTGATATATATAGGCCTTCTACGTCCATATACACCAACTGGGAACAAAAGCGTACAACAGAGACAAATGCGCTCTCTTCTGCAACTTCTATTTATCTCTCCTCAGCATTTAGATACCCTCATTGCTTTCTCTCTCTTTATCGTCCCCGCCCTCTCTCCCTGGAACAAACCCCCTCTCTGTAACCGGCACGCCGGCATTCCCCGACGTGCCGCTCGGCCGCAAAACGCCCCTGACATCCAACCCGTGACCCCTGACCTTACCCAGTCAGCGGTTTTTTTTTTTTTTTTTTTTTTTTCCCCAGTGTGTGCAGGTGGGTGGTCCTGCAACGAAGACGGAG
>JAQMYJ010000018.1:6310500-6328251 GCA_030014305.1 Clarias laeviceps | reverse complement strand
CCAGGTCAACCGGGGACTTGTGCACAAGGACTGTCCAGGTCAACCGGGGACTTGTGCACAAGGACTGTCCAGGTCAACCGGGGACTTGTGCACAAGGACTGTCCAGGTCAAACAGCTTGCGAAAGACACATCTGTCTATGGGAACTATCTATACAAACACCACTTGCACATTACAGTAACTGAGCTAGGAGTTATTGCCACGTCCCCCATCCTGACTTTGCATCAAGACATGTTCGGGCCATTAAAGAAGTTCCTGGGAGGCGAGAGATCCGGCGTACTGAGAAAACTAGTAAAACGTGGGGATAAGTGCATTAGTATAGTATGGGATTATATAGATAAGAGAAATAAAGATAGTTTTTATTCCCATAACTGTGTTCTGTTATTCTGCACAATCAGTCCTGGTTTGACTCGAACACTCCTCACAGAAATAGTTTACATTATCTGCACTGAAAGCACTGTTAAAAATAAGACGGACCTGGTGTGGGTGAAATATTTTTGTTTTGCATAAAAATAGAAGTACAGAAGTGAAGCAACACAATTAGCAGTGGATAACCTGTGGGTGGTGGTGGGCGGAGTTATCCAGTATCCAGCTGTTTTAGGCAGTACCAGAAAAGTGGAGAAAGACCATGTGTAAGACTGAGGTGCCATCATGAGATAGAATGCAATATTGTGTTTTGTTTCTGTCCAGTCTCTTCAATTTATATGCCAATGTTCACAGGAACGACTGCAGTGGGCTTCGAGCCACCTCGGCCCGGACCGTCAGGCTTTAAAACGTTTGCATCATTCAAATGATTTACTGCTAATTAGAGGGTCTCATCACTGTACTGTCCTTGAAGTCGTCTGTAAATGTTGATTAATTTTACACCTTTCATTCACATCACAAGTCTCGGTTTGACTTGAACGCCCCTCATATAATCCTTTGCCTTTGCTTAGAAGATTGGTCATTATGGAAAAATCTGCTGTTATGGAAAATAAACAAACATTCTACGACTAATTAATTCAATAAATGAACAGCGCACTCGTATTAAAAAAAAAAAAAAAAAAAATTTGTTTTGTGTAAGCATATTTAAAATTTAAAAGAAAAATTCTGGCTAATTGTTGGTGAAGCCGCATGTCCTATCTTTACATACTGCTGAAGGTCATAAGTAAAAATAAACAAATTCTGACATATTCAGGTGAAATCCTGTCTATAACCTGTCAGCACTCATATGAAATAAAGCAATATTAATATAAACATTTAAAATATTCAGAATTTCGAACCCAGAAATTTCATGTCATGGACTTTTCCGAGCAGAACAATAATCCTTACTGTTTACTTCCATATAAACGGAGGTCTTTAAATTCAGCTTGAACAACGTAGAGATTTTGTTCTAGGTAACTTTTAGCAAAAACACTTAACACGAAACAGAAGAGTAAGCACAGAATGTCTGCTGCTCAGATTAGACCAGTCTCCCTTGTGTTGGAGACAGAGGGCGATCAGGCATGGAGACAGTTATCAAAGACACTAGCCAACCATATACTTTGTGGTGGTGCATATTAAAAAATTCAGAATGCTCTATGTAATTTCTGGTTGCCTAAAACTGCAAATCAGCATGCTGCTGCTCTCTGCCGATGCTATATTTGGATCTCGACAAAACAAAAGCGAACCCAGAAAAGCAGGTAGTAACGAATGAACGACTACGAAACTTTCTTTAAAAAAAAATAATAAATAAAAAAAAAAGTTAAAATACAAAGCATTTCAGTTTCTCCTCTGCAAAGGAGTAAAGCTCGGTCCGTCAGCTATGAGCGGCGTGCCCAGGTTTGACGTGCATCTGTGTATCTAGAGCTCCGGAGGCCTACGCGGTGACTGGGGCTGGAGCCAACCGCTAAACTTACTGTATGGCTTTTCCCCCCACCCACCAAAGCTAAACATCTGAGGGTTTTTTTTTTTTTTTTGTATTCTTTTCAGAGCAAAAGCTAAGAAGTTGTGACATTTGAGAACTCAGGTAGGTGTGCAAGTTTCCACCGCAAGACACTTGTGCGCTGCGATAGGTGGCTGAAAGCATCAAAGAAAAAAAAAAAAAAAGTGTGGGTCAAAATTTAGAATATGGCAAAATAATGTGTGCGACTAGAGGTATCGAGAGACGCCCAAGTGCAACAGAACTGGCGGTGAACAGGCAACGTGCAAATCATTCATTCCTCAGCCTTAGTATATGAAGATGTTTCATATGGAGGGAGAAAACTGAAGTGTTTTTTTTTTTTTTTTTAAGAATATTGAAGTCCAGGGGTGAGAGAAAGTCCACAGATTGAACGGAGTTTTCATCGCAACAGTGAGCTGCCAGACTAAATTACCGCTTCAGTTTGTGGGTGTGTTTATGCAACTCTACACTGCCATTAGTGTGGTGACCACACGTCATTTGCCACAGCCATGTGTCTCCACTCCATGTCTTCATGTGATAAGCGCATGAGACGCAGAGGTCAACAGCAGGGAAACGTGCACCGGGCAAAGCAAGAAACATCAAAATCGGGTTTGTCGTAGGGTTCCCTCGTTCAAGCTGGGACAATTTCAGCAGCACTGATCGAATGGTCACCTACATCGTCTGTGTACAGCTTGGACACACCTTCTTATTCAACGATTTCTTTCCTTATTTTTATTGTCGTCAACATTGTAGATTAATACTGAAGATGTTTAAATTATTACAAATAACAAATATGGAATTATGTAGCCGACAAAAGCGTGTGAAATAACCAATAATATGTTTGATATTTTAATTTCTTCAAAGCAGGTCACTTTTTGCTTTGATTTCCTCGAATCAGCCTCATGAAGAAGTCACCTGGAGTGACTATCTTGAAAGAGTTGAGTACTTGTTGGCTGCTTTTCATTCACTCTTGAAGTCCAACACCTTCCCGAACCATCTCAATTGGATTTAGATCGGATGATTGTGGAGGCCTGATCATCTGATTCAGCATTCCATTACTCTCTTTCTTGGACAAAGAGCTCTTACATAGCATAGAGGTGTGCTTGTGGTTATGTCCTGTTGGAAAACAAACGAAGTGGAAACCAAATAGGATGTCGTGTTGCTATAAAAATACTGCGGTAGCCATGCTGGTTACGTGTGCCCTCAATTTTGACTTAGTCACCAACAGTGTCACCAGCAAGGCATCCTCAAACCATCACACCTCGTCCTCCATGCTTCATGGAGGAAACTGCTTACTCAAGAACCGTCTGTTCACCCTCGATATGTAACAAAAACCTAAATTTTTGACTCATCAGACCAAAGGACAGTTTTCCACTGATCTCATGTCCATTCCTTATGTTTCTTGGCCCAAGCAAGGCTCTTCTACTTGTTGTTCTTTCGACCATGAAAGCCTGACTCTCGCAGTCTCCCCTGAACAATGGATATTGAAATAAGTCTGCCACTTGAACTCTGAAATGCATTTATATGTGGGCTCTAATCTGAGGTCCAGTTTCTTAGGCAGATCATTCTAATAAACCCATCCTCTGCAGCAGAGGTAGCTCTTGGTCTTCCTTTCCTTTGATGGTCCTCATGAGAGCCAGATTTATTATAGGATTTGATGTTTTTGACAACTGCACTTGAGGATACATTAAAAGTTCTTGAGATTTTTCTGACTGACTGACCTTTCGATCTTAAAGTAATGATGCACTGTCTTTGCTCTTTATTCGACAGAGCGTTTCTTGCCATAATATGGATTTACCCAGTGGTTGTATGCGCACTAATAGAGCTATTGACTCTGTATCCACCCTTCCTCTGCAAAAGACAACTGATGGCCTTAAGTACATTAAGAAGACAAGAAATATCTTTATATGTAAAATATAAAACATATTCTGGGTTATTTAACACTTTTTTTTTTGTTCACTACATAATTCCATAAGTGTTCTCTTATAGTTTGGACGCCTTCAATATTTATGTACAATGTTGAAAACGTAAAAATAAAGAAAATACACTGAAAGAAGGTGGTTTTGTCCAAACTTTTGACTGGTGGTGTATATCTAGAAGATTAAAAGTGATCACCACTAGGACTGCAGAGCCAGAATCTCTCTATTTGTATGGTTTCCATGTCAAACTGTAAATGATACACAGCGACGAGATCACGCTCTGTTTTTTTTTTTCTGCTGTCATCGCGACTGTTGTCATGAGCTACAGTTCAATTCGAAACCTTTTACTAATCTAGAAAATGGAGAAGACTGGAACACCAAATAAACCCTTAGGTAGACATGAGGTTTTTAAAGTTCAAATACTATAAACTATATCCAGTATTTGAAATGATCTAGAATATTAAATATGCAAAAACTAACCTAGTGATCCAGTGTAAGGATCCAATAACGGAAAACTGAACACTTTTGTAAATCGCTCTGTCTGCCAAATGCCTAAATAGAAATGCAAATGCAAATACGTATGCAATTTGACACACAGCTCGAGTTTGTGTAGTGTGTCACATTGTGCTATCCAGCATGAACCGTCCTGTTGGATGAGTATTATATCAAGGTGTTGATATAATACAAGGTGTTGATATAATACAAGGTGTTGATGTTCAGCATCAGGAAAAAGGTGTTGAAAGTTAGAATGACTTTGATAAAATGACGTTGCGATAACGTTAAAATACAACCTTAAAACCACAAAATTTTATTATTTATTCTGAGTATATATGCAGATTAACATCCATTTACACAATGTGCGACCACATCCATGGTCCCTTAAGTTTCGAACAGGGTTTAGTGTTCCGTAAAAAAGAAACCTGTCTGTTTCGTTTTGTACCACGAAGTGCATCTCAGCTTAGAAATTACCGTAATGTAAGATGGTGTGTGCACAGCATCCAAAATGCATCATGTCCACTTTTACGTCCACTGCCTGCTTTCCAGTTTAATATCTTATGTGTAATATTTTATTTGTCCTGTATTTGTTTGTGGCGCTTGTTTACTACCATCCTCGGCATTATCTCTAGGGGTCCACTGGTAAGTGCACTGTGCTCTTTAATTCAATTCAATTTCATTTATATAGCCCTTTTAACAATAGTCATTGTCTCAGAGCACCTTCACAGAATTGAAGAACTTTGAGAGGAACCAGACTCAACAGGGAACTCATCGCTGCTCTCTCACCAGTTTGGTATTAATGTTGTTTTAAAGTCGTTTTTGGAACACTGTGTTAGGGGAATTCGCTCACCGTTATCCCGTCATCGTGTAGTCAACGTTGTTCTGACGTCATTTAATCAAACTCAAACTAACTTTTGAAAACAACCCACTACTAGCATTGTCCCAACGTTAGTAACGTTGCCAAATGAACATTACCACAATGTTTGGGCAGCCAGAAATTCCTGCTGGGATACTACCAAACTATTTATTTCGCTATTGCAACACGTGCACATACAGCATTAATTTCTGTTACAATGAGGCATCTAATTCAGGCCTTAAGGCGGAGATGAAAAACAGCATGTTTAATCACATTCTAATTGACATGTAAAGTGTTAGATTTGGCACTTTAGCGCAGGCCTATTGAATCATTCCAGACCAAAAACAACATTTTCCTCTTTTGGCTGAAAACTGAAAGTGCTTTATTGGCTGAAAATCCTAGGTAGCATACCTAATAAATATAATAAACTGATGCTAACTAGATACTTGTCCACTGTTAGCCAAGTCAAACATGCTGGACGTTGTCAGATTTTACATCGAATTGATGAGCACAAAATTCTCCATTTACCTTCGCAGAAAGTCCAGAGCATGTGAGATGAGGTCAGTGTTGGTTAATATCAGAATACTCCAGATTCAGACATTTGTGAGAGTGTGCTCCAGTGAAAACTGTGGCTCCCCATTGCAAATTATGCCAAGGTTGGCAGGTCGGGTGATATAACCTTTAAACTTAGACAGTGATGTTTAACTTGCTAAACGTCACTAGACCTTATGGCAGTGTATACTGAATAAAGATTTTTTTTTTTTCTATTGGAAAGAACATTAGTGGACAATCTGCCCGATCTAATTTTTACACTAATGAAAAGTAGAAACATGAAAATATTGTAGCGTGACTATAAAATGTCTACAGTACATGCGCCCAGATGTAAAACTGTGATACAGCAACCAAACAAACGAAAGCGAAAAAAAATAGAATATAGAAATGTTTTATGGAAAAAAATTATTAACAATAACCTGATTGAATAAGTGTCCACAACTCTAAAAATACCACTTTGAGAATGTGTCTTTTTCCTTGTAATTCAGCATTTAGTATTTTTGGGTACGAAGCACATCTTCATTTAGCAATTTTTCCACTCGTCCTTGCAGAAATTCTCCAGATCTGTTAAACTGTGTAGGCTCTACTTTTTCTGCGCACAACATCCTTTAAGTTACACCACTGGTTTTCAATGGGAAAGAGATCGTTACCGTATGCAGGGAGGTAGGCGGTATTTGCCAGATATTCCTGCTGTAGGTCTCTCGGCAGCATCCCTGATAAGAGTTCCTCTTGTCATTGTCTGTCGCTTTTGGAGAGACGTCCTGTTCTTAGTAATGTTACTATGTTGTCCTAATATCGGCCTTTTGTGAATGAAGGCCTTCACACTGTTCTATGATACAGACATTTTTGGAAACTGTTTTGTACACCCCCGATCAAGGCTTTTGAATACTGAGATCCTCTACATGCGTTTCAGCTTTTTGCAGAGCACAGCTTCAGGAATTTTATGAAATTAAAAAGGGAAAAATATAAATTCCACAGAAATGGTTGATCTTTTTTAGATGCAATCAGATGACATTATGGCATTAGTGAGAAGTGTATGATAAATATTTTTTAACGTGATTGATTATTTCTGAGCACGCTCACATGCCCCAGTGTAAAACTGCATAGTTTTGCAACTAGATTATTGAAAGTTATTTTTTTTTTTGATTTTCCAATTAAACTTTGTTGGATGCTAAATCACACTTAAATTTATTTAAATTTTATTAAATATTTTAATTAAATTAAATTGTATTAAATTTTTTTAAATAAATAAATGAAGAAAAAAATAACAGGAGTGTTTGTTTGTTTATTTATTTATATATCCACCATGATCAATGTTATAGTAGCCAATGGTCACAATTTATTTCTCCATATTTGTCTTTTATTATTATTTTTAATTCATTCATTCATTTATTTTTTTTGTCAAAATTGTAACATCCATGTCAAATCCCTAATTTAAGTCAAGCCTGGTGTTTAATGTGAAGATGGCCACCAAACGAGCAGGTGTGAAACAATAAGGCTACGTTTCATTCCACTTTAGAGTGTGCTCCCTACTCCCTAACCCTTCCCTCGACAAAATTCCACCATTCAAAACACCCTACAACATCACCAACGCAGACGTCCCTTCCTCCCTGCGTTACCCTGGTAGCGTAATCACCTCGGATACCTGTTGCTGCTACTGTGGAAATTTCACACTGTGGAAAACTGACTATTCATCGAAACGAAAACTGTAACCATCGAAATGCACACAATGTAAATAAATTATTTGATTAATTTACAAGATGTACAGAGAAATTATTATTGTGCAGGTTTCTTAACAGATTTTAAGTCTATATAGAAAGCATTTATTGATTAAATACTTTTTAATTAAATTAAACTATTACATTAACTACAATTTTTATTGCATTATATTAATATTATGTTGTCCTCGTATATAATAACAATAATAAATATAAATCCCTCTTTCAAGTTCCATTATATTTCCAGGCTCCGGTGAGGCCCAATGGCTGACGGGTATTTTTTCAAGTCCACTTGCTGCAAAGTGAAGAACCATTGGTGACTTCTCACTAAACCATTGTTCTTCACTACACCGTTCCCTTTTAACGGAGCGGTCACGAACCTTTTACGTCATGGGGAACTCCTTGACGTTTGGAACGCAGCTTAATATCACCAATTATTTTTTTTCATAAAAAAGCTAAAGCACAGAAACAAACTCCAAATTTTTATGGACTAGTAAAAATACCTTCAGCTTCAATAAACTTAACAAAGGCAACACAATGTAGAACTAAATTGTTCAACAGCTAAACTTCTGCAATTTTAGAGTTTTTTTTTTCACCCCCTGAACTTGCAACCTGATTGAAAAGATTACAAAAAAAATTTATTTAAAAAATAAGTGTGAAAGCATATGAGATGATGTGTCCTAGCCTGAAGAAATCCAAACAAGACATTACCATCAGTACTGGTGAGGGCGAGGATCTCTGCCAGAGCTTGCTTCTTCCCAGCTACAGTCTTGGGAAACCAGTGCAGGTCGATGGGGTAGATGTCCTCCTGCAGCTTCACTACCACACTGGTTTCGTTCGTGAGCAGGTTCCATTTTAAAATCTGATGGTCTTCACTACAGGAGTAGACTTCATCGGCTGTTATCCAGCCCACACAACTGACCAGTTCTTTATGTGCACAGGCGTTAAGGTGAACATCCAAAGGTTTTTAAGTTTCCCATACAGACAATCTGATGTAAACATTAACTGTATCATTAAAAAAAGTTAAATAATAATAATAATAATAATAATAATAATAAACGTTGTAGCTACAGTTATAGTTAATGTTATTTTCTACATGTGAAATGATTTGTAGGACTTGTAGCAGTAAGTTGCAGTCGAATCAAAGGAGCAAAAACACCTCAGGAAACACCTCACCTAAGGAAAATAATCAACCTCTGGATGTAATAGTAAAACCACTTTGTGTCAGGTAGCACTACACTACTTCATTGTTGATTATTTTATTCCAACACAATGTCCTAAGTGTTTCATTCACTCACCCCACACACACACACTACATCACTGCTTCAATGTCATTCCATCTACATGAAATCTGGTCAGTGATTCTTGGGAACTAACAAATGCATAGCCAGTATACCAACAAAGTAGGTTTCCCGTTAAACTGACTGATGATTCTGCCTACACTGTCTTGTACACTTGTTTTTGTGAATTTTAAAGAAATCTGTTTAAAATTTATAGTTTTTTTTTTTTTTATCTGCTACTTCTGCTCTGTAAATCCTTCATAACGGCTCTAATCTGAGGTGCTGTTTGTTAATTGGTGATTTCTGAGGCTGGTGACTCTAAATGAACGTCTCCTCTGCAGCAGAGATACGTTTTGCTCTTGCTTTCTTGAGATGGTCTTCATAAGAGCCAGTTTCATCATCATGGTGCTTGATGAGTTTTTGCAAATGCACTGGACACAATACTGTTCTTGCAAGAACTATTCCAGAATAGCTGACCTCCATGTGTTAAAATAAAACCTGTCTGTGTTGTGGCGACACAATGGCTTAGTGGTTAGCACCCCATCCAGGGTGTACCCCGCCTCATGCCCCGAGTCTCCTAGGACAGGTTCCAGGCCCCCATTGACCCTGTTTACAGGATAAAGCTATATAGATGATGAGTGAGTGAGGGATTGAGTGTTGGTGTTGTTACTCAATTACCTTATGCAATATGTGTTATTTCATGGTTTTGAAATCTCCAGTATTGTTCTAGAATGTAGAAAATAGATCCAAACTTGTGTCCAAACTTGTGACTTGTACCGTGTATGCGCTGACAACAGCTAGTGAGTTTGGGGAACATTAGCTAAACTCACATTAGACTCGCACGACAGGAGAGAACTGAAACCTGCACTGAGCCGTGGACTGGACGCCTGACTAAGTGAGGCGCCAATAATAAATCATCTTTTCTACATCAAGATACTAAACTGCTGAACAGGTTTTACATTAACGCATGCTTATAATCCTATGGTGATGTTTGATGTTTGGACAACCCATATAGTTTTATGGCCTTTACTGATCTTGATTGTTCTAGAATGTAGACAATAAATCACAAAAAAAAAACAACACCACTGAATTTCAAAGATGTGTCCAAAATCTTTGACAGGTACTGTACATGCAATATTATGTTATTGACGCCACAGGTACAGCGTGTATCGTTCTTATTCACATTCTGGTTCGCATTTCGTTCTGAATATTTCTACAACCGAGATCGATCGTAAGTTGAATTTAACCACGATGAAAGACAACACATACAGAATACACTTACTGGGCTTAATTCTGTGGTCTAATTTATAACTTACACTTGTATGTTGTAATGCAATGGCTTTGCAGTTGGTAACACATAGTATGAAAAAAAAAAAGAAAAATTGCTGGGTTTAGAGTTAATAATGAAAGGATATGCTTCGGCTCCTTCAGCAGAGATGTTTTGAATCTCATTCTGTATTTTCTTATTGAGACAAATCCAGCTCCTGTGGACAGACGTGCAAATGATTTAACTGAAAAAAGGACAACTTTTGACAAAACAAAACATTACACAGATTATACTCAGACCTCGTTTCTACTGTTTGGTGTGTTGCGATTTTTGTGTTGTGTGGTGTGCATGTGTTTGAGTGTCTTTTATATATAAATATACTTGTATAAAAGTATACTTGTATAAAACAAATTATACTAAACTTATTGCTATATGTTATTTATAATGATAATATTATGATAATATTCTTAATATTATATAAATATATAATTTACATCATACTATTTTTCCTTTCCAAAAGTGTGTATACATTTCTTTGGCCGATACTGTATATACGAGGTGATAAAAAGTTGAGACTAGTTTTTGATGCCACACCAACAGATGGCTGAAGTAGGACCGTCATAAGTCAGCGTGCCAAAAGACATCATCCTGTGTACTTCGAAAGCTGTGCAACTGGTGCTATTCTGTCCTTGTGCGTTACCACGTCTACTATTTCATCATGGACAACAAACTAGAACAAAGAGTGAGCATGAAATTCTGCGTGAAACGGGGCGAATCTGCGACAGAGACTTTTGATATAACTCTGCAAGTTTACAGGGGTTGCGGCAATGACCCATTCGAAGTGTTTTGGGTGGAACGCACACTTCAAGAGCGGAAGAACATCACTGAAAGACGATAAGAGATCAGGAAGACCTTCAACAAGCTGAACCGCCGAAAATGTCAAAACCATTCGGCAACTTATACATGATGATCATCTGAGAAGAATCTACAACATTGCTGCCGTACTCTGTGTGTCATATGGAACAGTCCAAGAAATCCTCACGTGTGATCTGAACATGCAGCGTGTTGCTGCCAAGTTCATCCCCAGGCTGCTGACCCAAGAGCGTCAAAGTCTGCCAAGAGCTCCGTCCATCATGTCGAGGATCATTACCGGTGACAATCCTTGGGTGTATGGGTGCCACCCTGAGACGAACCAACAATCTTGACAGTGGAAAAGGAAATCATCTCCAGGCGAGGCAGGTCAGCAGCTCGACCAAGTGCATGCTCGTCGTCTTTTTCGCCATTGTGCATCGAGGATTCGTCTCCAGGGGACAAATCAATTCGACTGCCAGATTTTAGGGCGTCTGAGAGAGGACATACAGTGGAAGCGACCGGATCTGTAAAACTTTTAGATACCACGTTGTATATTGAATCTCTCCACAAGCATCATAATGTACACATCTTAAAATAAAATAAAGATCACTTGATCTGACTCCTGTCTATGTATGACTAGCTCAAAGAAGAGATTTTAACTCCTTTAGCTCTTGTATGTTAACATGTTAATTTCACGAATAAACCTTACTTATTAATCTCACCGTTTATTATCGTGACATTAATAACGACAAATCTGCAGAAGAATCAATAAAATAAAACAAAGAATGAGAAAGCGGTTAGCATGATTTCGTTTTCCTGCTTGTAGCTTTACAGCAGAACCCGTTGCTACGGTAACGCGTTGGCTAGACCTCTCCTTAGATGTTACGCGTCCTGCTAGCGACCTAGCGAAACGTTAGAAAAACTAAAGACGTATCAGATATAGAAACATGCAGATATGGAAAACAACCGGAAAAAAGAGGTGCACATAAACCGAGCTCAAACCCAAAGCACAGGGTGAAATGGTAGAGTTAATCTGAGACACACTTACCTGTGTTTTCCAACTGCTAAGCTACCAAGCTTTACACGGCCCTGCACTTCGCCATTGTGAAGTCTCGCGAGATCTGGCAGTCCACACATAGGTTTGGCGTTCATCGTGCGAGATTCAAATTTTTTCTCGCGATAAAGTGTAAAACGATGTGGCAAAAAACAAAACAAAAAAAACGCGCTTTATTTTATAGTAAATGTAAGGAAAAGGGATAAAATGTGTGGAGACACATTGGCATCATAAAAATATGAAATATATCAGCTTTTGAAAAACACGGTGCAAGTTAATGACTGCTGAATAGTTAGTTTGATAAGAAATTTTGGATGTAAATGAAATATTGAGATATTTAAATATTTTTTTTTTTATAAACAGCTTTGAATTAACGTGCACTGAATTTCATAAGGCGACAGGGTGGCTTGGTGGTCAGCCACTGTTGCACCTCCAGGGTCTGGGTTCGATTCCCACCTCTGTGTGCATTTAGTTTGCCTGCTTGGTGGGTTTCTTCCAGGTACTCCGGTTTCCTCACACAGTCCAAAGACATACTGATTAGGCTAATTGTCGTTCCCAAATCCCAAATCAGCCGTAGGTTGTGTGTGCCCTGTGATTGTTGGCACCTGTCCAGGGTGTACCCTGCCTCGTGCCTTAAGTTTCCTAGGATAGGCTCCAGGCCCTGTATACAGGATAAAGCAGTAGACAAATGTATTTCAAGTTGTTAAATTTCAAAGTCTTGGTTTCAATATACATTTAATTTAATGTTCTTAAATTCAGATAGAAAAATATATATTTAACACTAATAGTGATCATAATAATAATAATAATACATTACAGTCTATTTAGGGCAGCCTGCAGCGTGGGTTCGATTTCCACCTCGTGTCTGTGTGTGGGTTTTCATGTTCTCCCCGTACTTTGTGGGTTTCCTCCTTGTACTCCAGTTTCCTCCCAGAGTCCAAAGACATTCAGATTAGATTAATTGGTGTTCACAATTGCCCGTAGTGTGTGTGTTTGTGTGTGTGTGTGTGTGTAAGTCTGTTCAGTGGATTGGTACCCTGTCCAGGGTGTACCATGCCGATGCCCTAAGTCTCCTAGGATAGACACCATCCTGGGTGTACCCCACCTTGTGCCCTAAGTCTCCTGGGATAGACTCCATAACCCCCTATCTTTATCCCTATATGTACAGGATAAAGCGCTATAGACAAAGAGTAAGTGAGTAACAGTCTACTTTAGTCTAAATGAGAACATTTCAACAGGTCAGTATTTTTAATCTATTAAAAAACACCCAGCAATTAATTATTGATCATGTTAAGGGAGAAATGCTCCATTCTTGTTTTTATTTAAAGTTTGTTTTCAAAGATTTTTTTTTTTGGTTTCTTTAATTATAAAAAGGTGGAGGTAGATAAATAATTAAACAATAAATGTAATCTTTACATTGGCTAAGTTTTTTTCTTTTATTAATAAATTTATACTTAATAATTGTATACCCCTATTTCTTGTATTCAGAAATAACATTGTAAAATATGTAGAAAGTATTAGATTTAAAAAGAAATACAGGTTTAGAGCACTTCTGGTGCTCCTTTAGAGTGATTTTATTATTGTTTTGTTGTTCCTTTGAGTATTTTTTTATTTATTTATTAAATCTTTTGCTATTTGTTATTTACTGCTCCATTTATCCACCCGGGCTATGTTTTTTATCCTATGTTTGTTTTTCGTGAAAAAATAAAGAAAGAAAAAGAAAAAAGACTGGGGAACCTCGCTGAGCGAAATGTATCGTGGCGCATGCGCACTCACACACTCTCTCGTGCGCGCGCACGCTCGCACACATTATTTTTTTGAATTTGCGCTCTCTGGACAGCGCGAGGTTCCCATGATGCTCTGCGGCAGATTGTAACGAATTTAGGCGCCATTTTCAAGCTGGGTTTTTTCTTCCGAGCCGAGTTAGGCGAGCTCACACATACATACACACATAGAGCCGGATTTTTCGTATATTTTTAATTTACCTGGTTGACTTTATTTTTGTGGATTACCTCAGGAGGGGTGCATATAGGAAAATTCTAAAATAATCGACGGAAAAGTAAAGGTGAGTGGTTTTAACCGTTTGTTTAACGTTAGCAGGGCTGCGTCATAGACGTCACCTAGAGGCATTAAATCTGCTTAGCGGCAAAACACACACATACGTACATACGTACTCACACTGGGATGTTATAGTAGTGTTAGACGTTTACTTCGAGCGAGTTTGTATGAAGTTTTGTAATGCAACAGTACAGCACGTAGCTGTATCCATGGGAACGGAACGTTATAGTCTTATGGAGGAACTAGTTCTGGCTAGTTTTTTTCCCTTTTAGTTAAGTCAGCTAGCTAGGCTAGTTAGGCTATTCCTGACTTGTTCGCCTTCATAACTACGTAGACAGTTGTTTCTTATTTAACAAGCT
This sequence comes from Clarias laeviceps, assembly GCA_030014305.1. Taxonomy (NCBI): domain Eukaryota; kingdom Metazoa; phylum Chordata; class Actinopteri; order Siluriformes; family Clariidae; genus Clarias; species Clarias laeviceps. Next base: position 6,313,943 of record JAQMYJ010000018.1, on the reverse strand, counting down.
TTTGTTTGATTTATATGTTATCTAACATGCACCTGAGGAAAATATTTTTTATTCATTTATTTTTTTAAGAAGTATTCATTTTCCGTGTATACTGTAGCTGTAAAGCGAAAAATGCACTTAAATCTTAGCTAGTTAGCTAAGGAGGTAGGTAGACTAGCATAGTGCATGAGAGGTACTTAAGTTACAAACATTTAGTTCATTGTTTTATTTAATTATATTTTTGGCTTTAGGTGTGTAGCGAAACTTTCAAAACGTCGCCATGAGGTTGTTGTTTTTTTTTAGTTCACATGCGTTTTTGTGTTTGTGTGTTTGGGAGAGAGAGTTTTTTTTCAACACTTCATTTCATTTGTGACAGATTCAAACACACATGTTGCCACCTAAACACGTATTATGTATTAGGAGTGTAACGCTGGTGTAAACGGCGTGTTTGGCCGGAGAGTCAGAGCTGCGTCCTGAATGGAGTTGACAGAGAAACGTCACCAAGTGTGTTTTCGTCGTTGTGGCAGCTCGCGCTTTGTCTAAGCGTTCAAGTGTGTGTGTGTGTGTGTAGTTGTTGTAGTGTAGTAGTAGTTGTTGGCCATCATGCAACACAAAACCATATTTTTGCGGGGTGGGGTGGAGAGCTCGCTAGTTTTTGAATTAGACTTGGCTCGTGTCTGCTTTGATTACTTTTGTATAAGGAAGTTGTAGTGCGTGCGGTTGCGCATTATTATTATTATTATTTATTAATTTATTATGATTTTTTTTTACAATAAATAACTCGTGTTTTAAAGCCTATTCGTGAAGGAGAACTTGCGGCATTTTTTTCTTACACGATCGTAGGTTCTCTGTGCACTGACAACAAAGAAAGAAAGAAGCAAGTTTGCGGTGCGCGAGGAAATAATCGACTCGATGGATGGACGCATGTATGGTGAAATGCAACGCACGTCCAAGGATGCTTTGTTATCGGAGTGCGCCTTTTTCTTTTCTTGTTGTCTTGCTTTGTTTTTATTTATTATTAATATTCCGATAAAAGATGGATGAGAAACAGCTACATCGAAGGTCGACTCTGGTTATATCGGATCGCTTCATCCTGATTGTCAGTAATTTTTTTTTATTTGATTTTATTACCCCTCCTCTTCAGATTCTGTAGTGAATCATGCCTTCGAAAACGACGAAAAGTTCGTCGGTGGCGAAGCCCCGGGGTAAGGGGTCGCAGGATGATTCAGAGGATGAGAAGAAGGAAATAAAGCCCCCTAGAGAAGTGCACGCAGATGATCAGGACGCACCGCAGACTCAGGGTAAGAAACAAAGGCTTGTTTATTATAAGCAGGACAACTTGTGGGTTTTTTTCGTACAGATTGTGTCTGACTTTTATTTGATGGATGTGTCATTACTGTCGCATTGTCCCCGGATCATTTAAGTGAGAAAATATGTTGCGTGTCATTAGTCTATTATTATTACTGCGATTAAAACTGCAGCCGTGTTTTTTTTTTTTTTTTTTTTTTTTGTTTATTGTGATGACTGACCAGGCTTAAACAATATAATATTACTAATGATCTCACTATTATGATGAACTTTATTTCATAAACAATCCTGACACTACTTGAAAACTTTTCTGCTAACCTACATGCTGATGTTAATAATCAGAAGTGATTTTCACATGTTAAAGCACTGACTGATCAACACTTGTATTTAACTTCTCCAGTCTCCACTTTTTTTTCCTCCACTTTGTCTGTTTTGCTTGTTTTTGTTTTGTTTGTCCTCCCCTCCCCCAGCTCATGCTCTTTACATACGAAACCGGATTGTTTTGAATGGTGCGAAATAAAAGTTGCCCCCCCCCCTCTTCTTTCTCTTACCCTTGACCCCCCCCCCCCCCCCCTTGATGCAGATGCCGCTGGTGAGGAGGCAGTGGATAACCGGACCCTGGAGGAGATTCTCGGTAGCATCCCCCCACCCCCACCCCCCGCCATGACCAACGAACCAGGCGCTCCCCGCCTTATGATCACGCATATCGTCAATCGGAACTTCAAATCATATGCAGGAGAGCAGATCCTGGGGCCTTTCCATAAGGTACAGTGAGCACAACTAACTTATTCAGAGTGAACTAAATGTTTACAGGTAATTGTGTGTTATTCAAATTTAATGTGTCTTTAGACTGTTAGACCGCATTCACTAATGTTCTGAACAGCTAGCTAGGATATTTTATACCCTCATATATTGTTACATTATTATTTATTATTATTATGTCTATATATTTTTAAAATAATTATTTTTAACACCTTTTGGTTGTTTAAAAACATGGCTGCCACATAGCCAAAGGACATGCTTTTTTTTAATTTTATTTATTTTTATTTAGTGGTGGAAATTTCACTCCGGCAGTTGCAAAAGTTATTACATTTGTTATTAAGTTGTTATTAACCTGTTTGATTAGACAAATGAATTTTATCGAACCCTCAACAAGTAGTCTTATACAAAAAGCTCCAAGTTGGTTTCAATAAAGGGACAGAATGTGCAAATTGAATTTATAGCCTGATATTTTAACATGTTCATAAACATACCACTGCTGAGGAATGATTTATTACACAGCCCAAGAGCACCCCATCTCAAAACACATTAAGCATTCTCATAGATGTCAATAGTTTAATTTGTTTGTTTTGAGTTCACTCGTGTTTTAAAAAAACAAAACAGAACATGGATTTAAATTCTTTCTTTTCTCACTTTCCAGCGCTTTTCCTGTATCATCGGTCCAAACGGCAGTGGGAAATCCAACGTGATTGACTCAATGCTTTTTGTGTTTGGATACAGAGCACAAAAAATCAGGTCCAAAAAGCTTTCTGTGCTCATTCACAGCTCTGACGGGCACAAGGACATCCAGAGCTGCACTGTAGAGGTGCACTTTCAGAAGATTATCGACAAGGTATTTAAAAAAAAAAAAAAGTCAATTGTTGTACTTTTTTTATGACACAGCAAACTGTTTGTTGTGCATATTGTATTTGCATAGTGGTAGGTTGAGATTTTTAGTTTCGTTCTGGGACCTCTCTCTCAACATAAGAGCTGTTGTAAGTGTAGTGTATTTTGTATTTTATTATTTTTCTTGTTTGTTTTTTAAATGGAAGAGGCTCAGCTGAATCAGCTTTTAATCAAATCTAAAAGTAGGTTAATGCACACATTTGTAAGGTAGCTCATAAATAGATTCTTCCTAAACTAAATAGTCTTTCTGGAGTTTTCTATTTATTTATTTATTAATTTATTTAGTGTGTGAGAGCGAATTGGGTAGATTTTTGGGAATTTGTGTTGGTTTTAAGCCTACTGCAGTTCTTAGAACTGAAAAGGAATTTATTAGAAATGAGGACAATGAGACAAAAAAACGGATGTTTAATGATTATTAAAATTGAATATTGTCTTACTGTATTCACAAGTAGGTTTGTGTGTTTCTTTTACTCTTTCTCGCATTCTCTTTG
>JAQMYJ010000018.1:6283119-6297876 GCA_030014305.1 Clarias laeviceps | reverse complement strand
TTTATAGTTTTGAAATCCCCAGTATTGTTGTAGAATGTAGCAAATAAATCACTAAACAAAAACAAAGAAATTTGCAATTGACCGCAAACTTTTGAACGGTAGTGTATATAAAACAAAATTGGTACAGCATAACATGGTGCCTAAGACTTTTGCACAGTACTGTTTATTTCTAGTATGTACTGCATTTGTGCAATGTCATGATGACAACCCAAATACACAGTGTGATGTCCGTGTATGTGTCTATACAGTATATATACAGTGTGTGTGTGTGTACTGTATGTATAAGCATAAGCGTTCCAGTGCTGTGTTTTGAAGGGTTAATCCTCTTGTTTTTTTTGCAGCCTGTTCACTGTCCGAAACTGTGACGCTTTTGAGAGCATGTGCGACCCTCAGTATGACATTCTTATATTTTTTTATGGCAACTGATATTCGCCGTATTAACTGCCTCTCAGTACACCGTTCTCGCGTTACCGCTTCTGTACTTGTTTATTCTGCTAGCGCGAGATGGATTTGTCTTCCACTAGTTAATCGATTGCGGATGGCAGATGGACAGATTTTTAAGAAGGGTCGGCAAATATACTCTGTGTGGGGGAAACACTGCCTGATCTCTATTAACTTGGCTTTGTTTTTTGTAGATGAAGGTCTGGGAGAAAAACACGAAGGCGATCTCCACACCGGAGAACATCCCTCGTTTGTTTGATATGGTCAAAGTAAAGGATGAATGTGTTCGTCCTGCGTTCTACTTTGCCCTGAGAGACACACTGGTGGCTAAAGACCTCGAGCAGGCAACAAGAGTGGCCTTCCAGAAAGACAAGCGCTGGAGGGTGGTCACTTTACAGGGACAGATCATCGAGCAGGCTGGTAAAAAAAAATCATGCTTGTATTTAAAAACAAACCAAAACCATTTGATTTGACTCTTTTTGACAATTTGTGCCCTCGTCCTCAGGCACTATGACGGGTGGAGGAGGCCGTGTAATGAAGGGCAGGATGGGCTCTTCTATTGGTACTGAAGTCACACAGGAACAGGTGAGCTCATGAACCCATATCCATCTGTTGTACATTTTTAGACCTTTTTGAGGCTTTTTTTTTTTTTATATACACATCCTCACGCGTGTGTGTGTGTGTGTGTGTGTGTGTGTGTGTGTGTAGCTGGACAAAATGGAGAGTGCATTAAAGGAGAAGGTGGCACAGCTGCAGGGCTGGCAGCAGAGGAAACAGCAGCTTGAGGAGAGTGTGCACAAACAGAGGCAGGAGCTCAGAGACATGAAGAACACGCTGGAGAAATACACCGCCAGCATTCAGGTTAGCCAAAATACACACCTCCGAAAGCCTCGCCGAACGCTTGACAGGAAAGAACACCTCCTCGTGTTATCTTAACATCTCTGTGCATTTTATTCAAAACACACCGCCGCACGAAGGACGAGCACAAAAACTTCCAAGGCACTTTTTTAAGAATTGTGTTGCTCTCTGTATAGAGTCTTGAGGATCAAGAGGTTCACCTGAAGTCCCAGATAAAGGAGCTGGAAGCGAATGTTATTGCTGCTGCCCCGGACAAAGCCAAGCAAAAACTGATGGAAAAAAACCTGGAAGCCTTCAAGAAAAGTAAAATTACTGTTTGATATGCATTTTTACAGAAGGATGTAGTTTTAATAAAAACATATTCTCAAAGTCAAAGCTGTGCTTTTAACACTAGTCATGGACCACCACTATAAAAATACAGATTTAATTTTTAGAAACATGTTAGGTAATGTTGAAACAGAATTGTTATTATAAGGTAAAAACTGCTGTAGATTTCCAGGACTTCCAGCTTCTCAGCTGTGCTTTATGACTGCAACATTTCTCTAGCTATTTTCTTTAATCAAGCCCTATTTTTATCTCTTAAGATTATGAGGCTGCGTCCAACAAGGCTGGAAAGGTTGAGGCTGAGGTGAAACGACTCCACAACCTCATTTTAGACATCAACAGCCACAAGCTGAAGGCCCAACAGGACAAACTGGATAAGATCAACAAAGAGCTAGATGAATGTTCATCAGCAATCACCAAAGCCCAAGTGGCCATCAAGACGTCAGGACGGTACGTGACATCATATCTTGACTCTGCATCTTGAATCCGCCATGTTGTTGTCCTTTTAACCAAACCATACATGCGTTGAATTCAGTTGCTGTTGTTGGCCACGTTAGCATGGGAGCCAAGACGTAACTACAGTAAAGCTACAGTGAGGCAACATTTTGGTTTTTTTAAACACCAATTTAATGTCACTATTTAGCTTGATCTTGTATGTTTTCCCTTTGATGACGATACAGTCTGACAGTATCTACACTACTGCACGAAAGTTTTGATCACTTGCTAATTTCATTGTTCTTGTTTTAGTGATTTATTTTCTGCATTCTACAACAATACTGGAGTTTAAAAAAAAACTATGAAATAACACGCATGGAATAAGGTAATTATGTAACAACAGCAGTCCGTTTTTATTTTAAGACACGAAGAACAGTATTCTGTCAAGTGCGTTTCTAAAACCCATCAAGCACCATGATGAAACTGGCTCTCATGAAGACCATCCCAGGAAGGCAAGATCAAAACTTTACCTCTGCTGCAGAGAAGTTCATTTAGAGTTATCGGCCTTAAAATTCACCAATTAACAAACAGCACCTCAGATTACAGCCATTCTGAAGGCTTTACATAATCATTATCATAAGTAGCAAATGCATCTCAATATCAACTGTTTAAAGGAGATTATAGCATATTTTGGATGCCTCCAGTTTTGCTTTTACAATGTAGAAAGGAATAAAAGCAGCTTTACAGAATCAAAAAGAAAATGAGGGAAATGTGTAAGATGATCAAGATGATGAGTTTGTCACTGATGAGCAAGTCGAAGGTGGCAGTGACGAGGAAAACCAATAAGAAGAAACCTTGGCAATTGGAAGAAACCTTGAGGGGAACCCGACTCAACAGCGAACCCTTCATTTGGGTAATATCAGATAGCATTGATTGATTGATCTGCAGTCATACTGTGACTTTTAAGGAGGCTAGAAGTTCAGTATAACAGGAGAGGTGTTTAAGTTAATATGGAGTCCAATTTTGTTATTGAAGCCTCAGATCCAAACCTTGGCAAGGAAATGTACAGAACGGAGTTTGGATGTAATGCCAAGCTTTTTTTTGTGTGTGCGCGTGCGTGCGCGCGTAAAACTTTTCTAATTTATACTATGAATGCTCATGGATGGATTGAACAGACACTGTAAGCAATTGAGGTCCATAAATACACTGCTATTTAAAAGATTTAACACCTGAAGTCGCCTCATAGAAATTTAATAACCATTTTTGCCACAATTAAAAAAAAAAAATTATAAATAAAAAAAATAAACAACAATCAATAGTGAAAACAAGCTTTCTTCTGGCAAGTGTACATGTACTCACAACAAACCTGTAATCCCTCATAAAGTAGGTGCACTTGGAGGATAAACATGTTAAACCCAGTGATAATAGACTCACAGGCAGAAATAATGAACAGAGTCACTGGAGGACAAAAGCCAATGGATTAATGATGTTTTCCGATGTTTGTAAGATAAAGCCTGATATGGTGAGCCTGTTAGTTGAGCGAGTCAGCAGTGTCACAGTAAATATCCTTACACCCAAGTGAGAAGACAACTGCTCTGTGACACCTATTTGACAAATATCAGTGTAGAGACGTAGAAACGCTGGGTTTGTGAATACAACCTGCAATTGGCCAGATTATGAACATGTGTTCTATAATATGAATCAAAATGTATTAATCCAGAACAAAAATAACAAAAATAAAATTTATTTTTGTTATAGTGAAATTCAAAAATCTTTAAGTTCCAGCTACATGCTCATACTCTACATATTTATATTATTTTATATGCTACCTTATGTTTGGAAATTTGGTGTGTTTGATTATACAGCAGAATGTACATTTAGGTTGAAGTCATTAATTTTTTTATGGTACTATCTATAGATTTGGTAAGTCGGTTAGTGCTTGTACTTTATAGAGTTGTGGGGGGAAATAAATTTTTTGTGTGTGGTGCAAAATCTCTCTCTCTACCACATTAATTCCATTTATATTTTTAAATAAAAGGTGAAAATTAACTAGGCAATATTTAATGGCTATTAGAACTTGTATGACATGGTGCACCACCCAATTTTGCTTGTACTATGTGTGTGTCATATTCCTATGTAACATTTTTATTAAGTTTATTTTTATACATTCCTATAAGAAATATGGACTTTATTACCAATTTTTAATGCCTGGTCACCTTTCACCCACCCTGTATATTTTTAATTTATAAAAGTTTGCATTTGAAGTGGTAAAATGTTGCCATTCCTCTGTAATCCTGCACTCTATACTATTCACACAGCATCCTGTGCAGCAGGAGCAAATAATTTTATAGGTTTGTTTAGAATTGAGTTTTAAACAGCTTTAAAAAATGTCATGGCTTTAGAAGCTTCTGGGATTAAATAAAACAAAACAAAAAAGAAAAAAACTTAACCTATCAGTACTTTATCAGACTTTGCTAAACAGGCAAATCTCTTTTAATGGGTTTTTAATTTTGCCATTTCAAGTTTAAGTTACTTGCGAGTAATAATATAAGCTAAGCAGTTTTGACCGTTACTTCATCTAAACGTATTGTTTTCTTGACAGTAATCTGAAAAAGGCAGAGGAGACGGTCACACGACTGGAAACCGAGATTGCAGAGAATGAGAAATTGATGGAGGAGCTTACAGAGCAGCTGAAGAAACTGGAGGATCAAGCAGGAGAGATCATGAAGTCCTGCCAGGAGGCTGAGGTTTGTGAATGGTGTACATGTGTTAAGATATAGCTTACAACAAAATGATGATGCATCTCTTGGTATTTACATGTGTTAGAGTTTTTGAGTCTGAAGTATTGAGGGAATACTTTGATATTGCTCTTTAGTGAACAAAAGAAGGAACATTTTAAATTGAAATCCTGGGGACAAAAACAAGGTTATTTGTTTCGACAAATTCATAGGCCAGGCATCTAGCATGAGCTATTGGGTTTTTATCTGGCGGTCGTGCGATGCACCTTGATTTTGAAACTTCTACACACATGCCTGAAACCCAAAGCCTGCTACAATGCATGCACTGGCTGAGTCGAAATCTGCTTTTAAAAACTGAATAGCTTTAACTAAGCGGATTAATTAGCATGCACGGATGATAGAATCTTTTCAGAATCAGGAACACACAGGTATTTGGAAATACAAATGAAACTGCCAATAAAAATACCAATGCCACACAAAAGCAGTCATATAACTGCCCTGCTTACAACATACATTCACTTCACCATTAAAAAAAAAATGGGCAGGATTTAATCTTCAACTTGTGATGCAGAGACGGAACACCACAGCTCACGTGTCAAAATGTTCAAACGGGAAATATGAGATTAGGGCAGCACATTTAGAGCTTTTCCACATGCATTAATTGTTTACCATGTGTATCTGTATCAACCTCACCTATAGGAGGCGCTGCCTGAGGTGCAGGAACAACATCGTGGGGTGTTGCAAGAGATCAAGGCCCTTCAGGAGCAAGAACACACTTTGCAGAAAGATTCGCTGAATGTTCGGCTGAAAGTGGAGCAAATTGACACGGCCATCGCCGAGTGTCAGAATAAGATCAAACACTGGGAAAAAGAGGTGAGTCCTTCGACTAAACATCTTCACGGCTTTCTACACTGCGTGGCCCAAAAGTCACAACCTGGATTTAAATAAGCAGATCTTTTAAAAGAGCCTTTCATTGGATAATTTACTGCAGTAATTAATATGGTTCAGCTTGACAGAGTTATTTAACTGATTCAGTGAGTAGCTTCTCGTTTCTTAAACCCAACCACGTCAGAAGAGACATCCTGTGGTCGTGGATCAAAATGTTGCTCTGTTTCAGTACGGTCAAATTATTAGCCTTCATCAAGAAAAGAAAACAACGATGGAGATTGTTGAAACTACTAAAATTATGTTAAGGACTGTATACATTATTACATTTATTATTATTATTATTATTATTATTATTATTATTATATGTATGTATACATGTATGTATGATCAAAGATCGCTTAGACATATAGTGAAATCACTCATTCAGGGTCATGGGGGGACTGGAGCCTAACCCAGGAGGCTTAGGGCAGGTGGGATACAACCTGGACAGGGTGCCAATCCATCACAGGGCACACACACACCTATTCACACACTGCAGGCTCTGTATGTCTTTGCACTGTGGAAGGAAACCGGAGTACCTGGAGAAAACCCACTAAGCACAGGAAGAACATGCAAACTCCATGCACACAGAGGCGGGAAACGAACCAGGCTGAGCAAATCGGGGGGGGGGGGGGACTTCAATTTGCTAGAGAGCTTAAAAAAAAAAAATCATGTGATTAAATCCAGATTTACAATATTTCAGAGTGATTGGTACATCAAGGTAAGAAGAGAGACGGATGAAGTGATGCACCCTTCATCCCTTTTCCTACTGTACAAGACTGTGTACATCGTGAAAGTGTGGTTCAGGGAGCATGGGACGTCATTTTCACACATTGAGAATCTTTGGGATGTGCTGGAGAAGACTCCAATCCGACTCCACCATCAATAGAAGATAGAAGTTTATGTGACTCTGGGTAGAAGTAAATGTAACATTTTGTATAAGCTTATTGAAAAGATGCCATGGCGAATGTGTGTCCGTAATCAAACAAAAGATGCTCTGAAGAAATATATTCGACTTTTTGGCCAGCAGTGTATTTATTCAATTACATAAACTCTTCCCAGTTTTGTGGTTCTGTCTAAAAATTACAGTACTATAAGAGTTTTAAGAGTTTATTCTGTCCTCCTTCCTCAGTCCACAAAGCTTGCTCTGCACACGATTGATGACAAACCAGCAGAGGAACTGCCCAAGCTAAACACGGAGCAATTGGAGGCTATTAAGAGCGCAGACGTCATCAAAAACGAGATCGCACTTTTGGAGGACCGTTGTGCTCAGATGAAGCCCAACCTGGGAGCTATAGCAGAATTCAAGAAGAAGGTATGTGGACAAAAAAAAAAAATCACTTAATTTTACATTTACACATGAAACACCAGTCATTCATGGTGAGTTTCTGCAGTCTCTTAACATGTTTTTGTATGTATACCTGCAGGAGGAGCTTTATTTGCAGAGAGTAGCTGAGCTGGATGAGATTACCAACCAGAGAGACAACTTCAAGAGGAGCTGTGAGGACCTGCGGAAACAGAGACTGAACGAGTTCATGGCCGGATTTAACATCATTACCAACAAGCTGAAGGAGAACTACCAGATGCTGACACTGGGGGGCGATGCTGAGCTTGAGCTTGTGGACAGCCTGGACCCTTTTTCTGAGGGCATCATGTTTAGGTGAGAACACCAGAGGGCCTCAGGAACTTAACTTCCTGCACATGTTTAACACAGTGGCAGCTCAGTTTAAGGCTTTCAGCTATTCACTGAAGAGTTCAGAGTTGGGCTGGTTGCTTGAGAAACGTTTAAAGTGACCAATTATGTCTCAAATTTAAGTTAAATTAAGGATTTTTTTTTTTTAGTGTGCGTCCTCCTAAGAAGAGCTGGAAGAAAATCTACAACCTGTCTGGAGGAGAGAAGACCCTGAGCTCTTTGGCTTTGGTCTTCGCGCTGCACCACTTTAAGCCAACACCTCTATACTTCATGGACGAGATAGATGCCGCTCTGGATTTCAAGAACGTGTCCATTGTGGCCTGCTACATATATGTGAGTGTTATCATTTTTACCATTTTAAATTGGTGTTGAAGATCTATTGAAGTACTTTTGAAAGTTACATTTTTAAGCCTTTAACTTGATTATGTAGCAATTAAAAATGGAAAGTAAAAAACTGTAATTGTTTTATCTTATGTATCAAACTACGAAGATGGCATGAATCAAAAAAAATGTCAAGATTGGCAAAAAAATTGACGCAGAGGCATAAATCAGGTTCTCTAACTCTCATTTGGCACAGGTTAACATTAAGAGCCATTTGAGAACAAGAGCCATTTTGTATAGTCATAGTAATATCTTATCTTATATTCTTGTGTGAGTAAAGCAAGCAGATTAAAGGTCTGGCTTAACATTTGAAAGATTGATGCTTCATATTTTGCAATTTCCTTGGGTTTGTTCAAAGCATCATCAAAAGCACATGCCATCTAAATATTTTTTTTTCTTGTTTTTCTTTCATCACTCCTATCAGGAACAAACCAAGAATGCTCAGTTCATCATCATCTCCCTGAGGAACAACATGTTCGAGATGGCTGACCGCCTGATCGGCATCTACAAAACACACAACACCACTAAAAACGTGGGAATCAACCCCAAGACCATCGTCCTCAAAGATGTTGAAGTTGCTTCAGGATAGAGCAAAAAATATATGCTTGGACTTTTTTGTCTTTGTCTGTGTTGATCTCTCTTGCATCTCTTTCCAGATGTCTATACTTTTTATTTTCCTCTGTGCAGGTTAAGTTCCTCTAACCTTATTATACATGCTGCTGTTTATACTATTAAAACTTTATATTAAACATGAATTTAAATGTACATGATCCTGTTGTCTGTTGCTTCTACCACACTTTAAAAACCAAAAAAAAAATAGAATTACCTGTAGATTATTTAATTATTTTAATTGGAACGCTGAAGTGCTGCAGATGTACAGTACTGTCATTACACCAGCTACATACATGACTAAAACTCCTTGATCATGAGATATATTTTATTAGCCGACACTGAAATGGAGAACTGTAGCTGAGGTGGGATTTATAGCAGCGATGCCTTTTCACCCTTCATTTGTTTGTACCATGTCACTCTAAACAAACCAGGTATACAGGGTTGTGAATTTTTATTTTATTTTTTAGGCATATTTGTCAATTTTTAAATGATTCAGATCATCAAACACATTTTGGTATTACACAAAGATAACCAGAGAAATAAATATAGAATGCTGTTTTTCAAGTTATTTCATTTATTTAGTGGGAAAAAGATGATCTGGCCCTTTGTGAAAAAGCAATTACCACCTAAACCTAATAACTGATTGTCCCATCCTTGACGGCAACAATTGCAATCAAGCGTTTGCAGCAACTGGTATTAAGTAATTTTTTTTTTTTTACCAAACGTTTTATCAGATGTGGTCTAATTCAACAACATTACAGGGGTTTAGAACATGTTTGTTTCGGGACCTTCCTGAGGTGGACTTGCTGGTGTGTTTCAGATCATTGTTTTCCCTGCATAACCATGTGTGCTTGAGCTTAAAGTCACAAACTGGTGGCAGAACATTTTCTCCTTCTGGATTTTCTGGTGGATCGCAGAATTCCTGGTTCTATCAATCAATTATAGCAAGTTGCCCAGATCCTGAACGTGCAAAGCAAACTGCAGACTCTCACACTACCACCACCATGTTTGACTGTTGGTACAATTTTTTTTTTTTTTTTTTTTTTATGAAACATTGTTAGATTTACGCCTGATGTAACAGGGTGCACATCTTCCAAAAGTAAATGGCAAAATACTATGAAACAAGCTTTTGTGTTCTTTTCGGTTAGCAGTGACTTTCACCTTGGAATTCTACCATGAATGCCATTTTTGCAGTCTCTTTTTTCACATGGGGCCAGGCGGATTTGGACCTTTTTTTTGGTTTTGTTTGTTTTTTGTTTCTTAAAAATTAATTCATTTGTTTTTACTTGGGTTATCTTTGGGTTAAATACTTGTGGCAAATACTTTTTTACAGTACTGTACAACTTTTGTTCTCTAAACATTTTTCAACATTGTCATTTGGAGGTTCCAGCATACATGCGCTAATGAGAAATCCCAGGCAGCCAGAGAAACAGGCACTATATTTATTTATTTTTGTCAAAAGCCCTGTGAGATCACCACTTAATTAGCAGCTTTTTATTTAATAACAAATTATTAAAGAGACATGAGTTTGACACAAAATGTGTATTTTTAATCCCCTTCATAAAGGGGGGTAAAAAAAAAAAAAGAATCCTTGAACTTCACAGTTGGATACCTTTTTTTCTTTAGGCTACACGATAGTGTGCTCCCAGAAGGCTGTCCTGCCTGTAGACTGAGTCATTGGACATGCACCTGGTGAACAATATCTCATGATTTATCACATCTCAAATTTATAAGATCCATATTTCTAATAAATGTATTGGAACAAAATTGTACATGTACTTTATCACATAGAAAAATGAATGCAAATTTTTCAATTTCAACATAGGCACCAGTGGTATCAACCAGTTTCCTCAAACTGCTGGGGATGGAATGCATCTTCTGGAGGAAGTGGTTTGGGATATTGCTGAGAGAACCTCCTGAATCCAGGCCTCCAAGCCCTCCAGTGTGCGAGGCTTCAGTGTACTGTACACCAGGAAAAAAACACCACCACATGGAGTGAAATCTGGACTTCTTGGAGGCCATTCATGAGGCCAGCGTCCTAGAAAATGCTGGTCTTAACCATACACACACAGTAGGAGCAAAATGGGAAGAGATTGTTTATATCATGATTCCAGTAATACTACAAGTTCTATAGCCATTAAAGTGGTTAGCACTGTTGCCTTGCACCTCCAGGGTTGGGGTTCGATTCCTGTCTCGGGTCTGTGTGGATTGAGTTTGCATGTTCTCCCCATGATTGGTGGGTTTCCTCCGGGTACTCTGGTGTCCTGTCACAGTCCAAAGACTTTAGGATTAGGATAATTTGTGTTCCCAACTTGTCCGGTGTGTGTGTGTGTCCTGTGATGGATTGGCACCTTGTCCAGGGTGTACCCCAAGTCTCCATATTCTCACCCACCTTGTAGTTTAATTTCTAAAATAGTTGGACAGAATAAAACTGTCAAAATATTTATGGATATTATTGCCTTAATAAGAGAAAAAAAAATGGGTGAAAATTCTGACAGACAAGTTATTAAACTTTCAGTAGAAAATGTTTAAAAGTAGAAACAAAACAGCAGCACTGTTATTAAAATATCAGTCTCTAAAGGAACATGAACATTCTCAAATCAGGTGAATCTGAACTGTCCTGTTTACCTTTTATCACTAAACTGGAATGTTACCTACTTGTTGCGGCTCGTCGCAGGCTGTGCTGTCTTAATCGGTCTAGTCATGCATAACTGACCCTTTCTGCTTTACGCGCACGCAAATGTCCGAGTTAAGACTACAGCGCGGAGCAGTGCTCCTGTTGTCACAGTGACTTAACATCGCTGTAATGTTTTTAAAAAAGAAGGCCGCGTGTTGATGGGTGCTCGCTCCCTAATGCTGAAATATATTATATATATCGTTAAGGAGGCGGTACAGAAATGTTCCGGAGTCATGAAGTGGTAAAGAAATTTTACGGACTGAACTCAGTACTGCTTGACCAATTTGTGAGAGATTGGAGAACACGGGTGAGGCTTCATCCAGTGGATTTAACCAGAAAAGCAGAAAAAACAGCACCGCCATTAGTGAAGACACGACAATCAAGAAGAACTTGAACGCCCGTTTGTGAGATATTGCTGGCTGTGGATCTTTGATGGAATGTTTCTTCACTTGACAGGAAATCTTTGGAACTGGACCATCTTCCAGGCTTCCGATAGTCACGTTGGACCAGTGTTCCTTGAGGAACTCCTCTAAACAGGGTGGGATGTTGGGGGTGGGGACTTCAGGCAGCTCTGTCTGGGTCAATCCATTGACCCTCTCCCTGAAGTGGTGCATCTTCTCCAGGAAAACGATGGCTGACTCGTCTTCGCTGATGCTTGAGATGCTTGAGATGAGCTCTAGCTGCTCCTCCTTCATTTCCTTAAGCTTCTCGATGAGTGGGTTATATGCGCAGGCCAGCTCCCCACTGGCCTCGTCCAGGACTTTCATGAAGGCCTCTTTCTTTTGCTCAAGGAGGCGCTCCAGGCCCTGAAAGAACTGCGTGACAGCTTTGCGTTCCTGCCTTATTACACTTTCGTATCGAAATTTCTCCTGTTCTAGCTTCTCTATCAGGTCACAGACCTCTTCCCAGTGCTTGTCCGTGAGCAGTTCGACTAGTTCGGCTCGGCTGTTGTGCTCTTTGATGTACGCCATGTGAATATCATCGATGGTGTGGCCCTGATGCTGTCCGATGGTAAGGCATAAGCCACATATAAGCTTGAAATCCTGGACACAGTAGACGTTCAGAGGCTGGTGATGGTGCTCGGGGCAGGAAGGCGCTCGAGGCTCATAGTCACGCTGGTACTTTTCTATAATGGCTCGCAGACTGACGTTAATCGGCAGAGCTTCCACGCCGGTGGGTGGAAGTTCCACCAAGTTACGGCAATTGGGACACTTAAGCGGTAGGCGGAGTGGACGCCAGACGGAGAAATTGGTGGAGACCTTGAGTATGTTGTCTAGACATGCTTTGCAGAAGGTGTGGGAGCAGGGGAGTACTCGTGGATCGTCAAAGATGGAATAACAAATGGAGCAAGTCAAATCCTCCTCCAAATTGTCCATGGCATGATAACGGGTCGGCTACTGGTGCTGTCCTGGGAAACCCAGAAAAAAAGAATTAATCAGGAAACTCATTAATGGGTTTGAGACTAACGCTACTGCTCTAAAATCATATCGCTGTCAATGTTAACACAATACTGATAAACTATTTAAGAGGAATGAGAGGTGTTGTCTCCTCACTGTAAAAAGCTTTTGCAGTCCAGTGTTAGATTTTCAGATTGAGGTCTGCTCACTTAGTAAGACTGTACTGTAATTCTACTTGCTGCCCCTTTTAATAACATTGAATGTAATGGACATAGACATAAAACATTCTCAAGACCTTGAACAGCTAGGAAATATTTATTTGGAATACAAAATAATCATAAATTTGGTTGTCAGTGAAAGACGATTATTGTGATTATTTTGCTACAGCAAATGGGTAACTGGCAAATCTGTAAACCTGCAATATGCATTAGTTTAAATATGTTCTCATTTCTTTAATTATCTTCAGTAATCGCTTTATTTAGGTCAGAGCAGTGGATTTTTTTTTTGTGCATATTTGTCAAGCTTAAATGATTGAGATCATCAAACAAATTCACACTTTTTAAAAATAACCTGATTAAATAAAAATAAAATGGAGGTTTTAAATGATTTCATTTGTGAAGGGGGAAAAAAATGATAATTTTAAAACTAATTGCCCCTAATACTAATAACCAGTTGGGCCACCCTGGACGGCAGCCACTGCAAGCATTGCGATAATTGGAAATGAGTCTTTCACTTTGCTGTGGAGGAATTTTGGCCCACTCGTCCTTGCAGAATTGTTTTAATTGAGCCACATTTGATGGTTTTCGAGCATGAACAGCCTGATTAAGGTCATGACACAGCATCTGAATCGGATTTAAGTCGGGACTTTAACTAGGCCACTCCAAAACCTTAATTCTGTTTTTTTTGAGCCATTCAGAGTTGGACTTGCTGGTGTGTTTCAGATAATTGTCCTGCTGCATAACCCTGCATAACGCATAATCCTGCAATTACGTTTTCACATGAAGCCAGGCAGGTTTGGACAGCCTTTTTTCCCCCTCAATAAATGAAATCATCATTTAAAAAACACATTTTTATTTACTTGGGTTATAGTTTTGATTACATTTTATCAAAAAAGGGGGCAAATACTTTTTCATAACACTGTTTGATCCAGGGGGTACTGTAAATATACTCCGGGTTGTGATGTTGGACATTGAAGAGTATGATGCACACACTTTTTCACACACGCATTTCTGTATAAACAAGCCTTCGTATGTTTCAAGATTGGGCGGTGAGAAAACTGGACCGACCAAAGGGTTAAGGAAGTGTTTCGGCATTGGCTAATTCTCACTTTTTCCAAAATCGTCCTGTGGAATGGTATTGTGGGTAATAGAGAGGGAGAAAAAAATCGTTTCAGTTATGTACAGTATTGTGATTCTTTTGTGTGGCATTAAATGTATCAGCACACTGACTCCAAAGCATTTTTTTTTTAAAGTCAATTCTGTTTTGTTCTCAGTATTCAAGTTGTATGTGGTACCAGTGAAAGTTTTGGACACACCTTCTGATTCAATGTTTTTGTTTACAAGGGTGAGTCAATAATTATCCACACTCTGGCTGTAGAATTTATTTGAATTAACGCTTTTTCTGAGGATGTTTCCGTTCCATACTCTGCTGTTGTCTCGTTACAAGTAATGATTCTCTTAAAGAACCTTTCACCTTCTTTAGAATTTCGATCTAAATTTTGTTTGCAGATATCCAAACACTTCTGTTTATGCTCTTCTGCTTATAGGACAAAAAAACCCGAATTGCTGCACTCTGCTCCTCTCAATCACAAGTGGGGCATCCATTTTTGCTTGCACCGCTGTTTCAAATCAATGATGATGTAACACATTCACACCTGCAAACCAGTGACTGGGGAGACAGTAGTCTTGAACAAGAAACGCTGATAAGACAGAAGTTTTAATATAACTGGAGTCCAGCTTTACAAAGCGTAAACAGCAGACACATCTCAATATCAGCTGTTCAACCATGGAGGCTTTCAGCATTGTTTTACAACATAGGAAGACATAAAAATCAGAAAAGACCATGGAACTATAAGGTGTGTCCAAACCTTTTGACTAAACTCACATAATATTCAGCTTTAAGGTATAATGTTATGTCGGGAGTGTGTGCTAGCAGAAGAAGGAGGGTGTGTAAGAGCGTTTGCCGGTGTTATGCGGTAAAATGCCCCCTGCCATGGATTGCCCCCCCTACATAATCGCTATCAAATATTATATTAGAACATAAATTCATAGGTTT
>JAQMYJ010000018.1:6231216-6270862 GCA_030014305.1 Clarias laeviceps | reverse complement strand
GTTATTTGGATTTTTACAACATTATTGTTGAAATACACAGTCCTGAAAAAGGGACGTTTCTTTTTTTGCTGAGTTTAGTACGTGTCTCTGTGGGTTGACATGCCACCCTAGTAGACAGTTGATGTTGCCTTCAAATCTCAGCCATGTTTTTATAACTGTGTGTTTGCAGGTAAGTTGATTCTAGAATAGGCTTTGAAGTACTAATAGTCAATAGAGGCCTGCAGGTATGTATAGTATGTATGTATTGCTCACATAATAAGCAATGTCCCTGCACAATTGACACTGGTAGTTGGTCAACATTAGCGTTAACCCTAAAACTAATTACATTCAGAAAACATGCGACTGTGCATTATTTAATTTAAAAGTAGAAAAGTGTAGAGTGTTTACACTGTTCAGTTTGTCCAGCCATTGATTTGATTTCACTCAAACAATGTTGTTATATTTGTTCGTTGTTCATGAGCAAAACCTCTCTTTTTAGTAAATAGCTGATTCTGAGGGTCTGGCATTGTGGTTTAGTTGGTTACGGTGCCACTCTAGGAAAATGTGAGGTCCTAGGTCCTCGGTGTGCAATTTTGGACTGAAATTGAGGCACAGCAACAAAAACCTAGCTAGTTAATGTTAGTGTGCAAAAAAAAAAAAGTTTTTAAAAATGACCGGATATAACTCCTTGTGGTGCTGTGGCTTAGTTGGTTAAAGCACCTGTTAAATCTAATAAAATCAATTAAACCATACTGCTGCTATTCTGCCTACACACCATATTTATACCCTTTTCTATTTATCCATCTAGGAACCTCTGTAGTCCAACTAGGGACTGTGGAGGCCAACGGTGACCATTGGATTCATTCCCATTTGCACGACTGTGGTAGGACATTCACACACTATGGCCACTTTTGTAATCGTCAACTAGCCTAATCTGCATGTCTTTGGACTGTGGGAGGAAACCGACCAAGCATGGGGAGAACATGCAAACTCCATGCATACAGACGGGAATCGAACCCAGAACCCGGAGGTGTAAGGCGACTGTGCTAATCACCATCTTTTTACCCTTTTATATTTTAATAACTTCAGTTTACAATGACACTTTGCACACATTCTGTTATTCATATATTGTTATAAATTCCGTTTTAATTCTATTTGATTCTTTTATTTTTATTGTAAATTTTATACTTAGTTTAATTGTGTGGTCTCTAGGGATTTTTTTTTGTAGTTGAATCCTTGTATTCAATTTCATATTCACATATCAGGTCACGGAGAGATAAGCACAAGTATAGACAAGAATTTCTCTGCAAATCATACCAAAATATGATTGATTTTTATCGAATGTTATCCGTTCGTATTTAGCCCTAGAGAGGACACAAAAAAGACGCGATTGCTACAAAAATCTTTTTCTTTGAATGATTGAGCGCATCAGGACTAGTCCCCCACATGTGTCCAACTTGCACATTACCAGTTGCTGCAGTGCTCTGTATATATATATATATATATAACTATACTGTAGGTCTTGATTTACAGTACAAACAGGCCTGTTTCAAGTTCCAAGACAACAGGGTGGGTGTGTATGTGTGTAAAGAACTTAAGCAAGCTTCCTGACAGCATGGCGCTGTGGCTTAGTTGGTTAAAGTGCCTGTCTAGTAAACAGGAGATCCTGGGTTCGAATCCCAGCAGTGCCTTGTTTAATGTGTCTGCTCAAAACAAGCCTTTTTCCCACTGGATAAATGTGGTGACAGAAACAAGTGGTCTGGACAGATTGCCAAAGTTCCTCTTAGGGTTTTGACATCTTCTTGCCTCTCCCTAGTGGCTTGCTTATTGGGTATGTACAGCCAGGTTCATATATATTGTAATAAGCTGTATAAGGTGTATTTTTTCTTTTTCATCCATTTGGCCTCTGTAGACCACCGCATTGAGTTTGAATCATTAGATCATTATCCAGTTGCAATATGATGTGGCATCCTATTAGTTTTGCAGCATTTGGCTGATTCTGAACAGAGTATAGCCCACATTGGAATTCATCCTGAAACTTCCATCAGCACTCAGGTCATCAATAAACACACGTGAACCAGTTCCTTTGCTAGCGATTCATGCTTATGCCATAACACTACCTCCACCACGTTTCACAGATGATGCTGTGTGCTTTGCATCAAGAGCTGTTCCTTTCTCTCCCCTGCCTTCTGGTATAAGTTAAATTTGGTTTAATTAGTCGAAAGATTCTTATTCCAGAAAGGGTTCTTCCAGAATTGGGAATATCAATTAACCTAATCTGCATGTTTTTAGACTAGGGAGGAAATCCAGCAAGACTGGGGAGAACATGCAAACTCCATGCACACAGACCAGCAGCAGGAATCAAACCTAGACCCCGGAGGTGCAAGGCAATGATGCTGACTACTACGCAACCATGTCCATTTATTTAGTCATTCATTATTGTAGTGGAACTCTTGTAGTCTATTCCATCTTTCCATTTTAGGTCACGAAGAGTTAAGCAAGTATAAGCATTTGACTGCAAATCATACTGGGTATGGTTGTGTTCATGATAAAAATGAAAATTTTTATTCATACTGTGTATGCAAGCCCTTGAAAAGAATATCTTTCGTTAAATGATTGAGCCCCCCCACAAGTGTCCAAGTTGCACACTACCAATATTTAGCAGTGCTAAAGTACTTGAGCAAACTTCCTAACAGCATGGTGCTGTGGCTTAGTTGGTTAAAGCGCCTGTCTAGTAAACAGGAGATCCTGGGTTCGAATCCCAGCAGTGCCTTGCAAAGTGTGTATGCTCAAAAAGAGCCTTTTCGTTCTCTTATAAATGTGGTGACAAAGAACTGGTTGTTAAAGTTTTAATCTGATTGCAACACTGTAGAGTTGTGATCAAACTGCTTCTGTTACAAGCGTTTTCTCTCTCACACAAACATGTTGGGAACTTAGATATTAGATAACTTAGATTATAATACTTAAAAGAAAGTCCTTTTACCTCCGAGTGGTGCAGTGGTAAAGTGCTCGCCCTATCACCCAGAGATAGCTGGTTCGGTTCCCGGGTGATGCTGTAACCTCTCACAGCCGGAGCTCTCTGCTCTCTCAGAGAGGAGGGATGAGAGGTACTTAGTGCTCCCACATTAATCACGGCTCTTCGCCATTCGGGGCGTCTGTGAGCTCGTGCACGCGGAGGAAGCGGATAGCGCTGTCCTCCGAGTGTGTTACGCCGCCCCCAACGGTGCGTGAGCGAGCAGTTCGAAAAAGAGAGGTCGGCTGGTGGTTCGGAGGAAACACGTGACGGCCCTCCTGGCTGAATGGTAGTAAGTAGCCTTAATGTGGGAGCCCCCTCTAGTAACGGGAAGGAATTGGACACGAATAAATTAGGGAGAAAATCGGGAAAACAAAAAAAAGAAGAAAATCCTTTAGCAGTCAATGACCCATGAACAAATGCTGATTTTCCTTCCTTCAAGATGCTTTGTCAGGCCTTTACTGCAGCTGCCTTCACCTGCTGATTGTTTGTGGCTCTTTCTGCCTATGGTTTTGTTTTCAGTAAGTGAAAAGCATGCTCTATTGGGCTGTATCTGAATTGGCCTGTAAAAAATATCCTATTACAGTGAAACCTCGGATTGCGAGTAACGCGGTTTGCAAGTGTTCTGCAAGACGAGCAAAGATTTTTAACAAATTTTGCCTTGAAAAACGGACAAGTCTTGGTTTACGAGTACCGAGTATCATGTATCTCACACACACAACTGAGCCAATGTTTTTTCTCTCTTGCACTGCGGTAATCGTCTCCTCTGGGTCTTAGTCCGTGTCTCTTACTGGTATAATCAACATCCATGCACGCGTGTACTGTTTACTACATTGGCTATTACACTGTGACCACGTGTGTGTGCGCATAAAACATTTTATTTCGTGTTTGTAAGCGCGTGTACAGCACGCGTGTACTGTTTATTATAACACGTGTGCGCATAAAAAGCAAAAGAAAGTCTCATTAGAGAGGTTAAAGATCCCTTTTCTCCCTCTCTGTATCAGCTTGTCATGTGTGCGCGCACGTAATTTGACACCATGCGCCTTCACACACAATCGAATTTAAACGCCCCCTACCCCGTCCTCCTCTCGGCTTTACACACACACTGCTCTACACAGAAACACTGCTCAGCCGCGATTCTTTTCAAAGGTAAAGTGCAGGTTCATTTGTTTAACTTTACAGCAGTGATTCCGTAAGTATGCGCTCACGCGAGTGTCATTAACGATGTTCCTTGCTAATTGTGCCAATAAAACAGTCTTTCCATTAATGTGCGTGTGTGAAACTCAAATAAGAGGAGAAAGGTTTACTGTGTAAGATGAGAAGGGGGAGGGGCTGATTACTCCTCTCCTCCTACTTTAGCTTCACACACACACAACACCTGCATGCATAAACGGAAACACTTATCAGTAAAGATTTTTACTTTTTTTATTTTTTAAAGGTAAAGTGCAGGTTAATTTGTTTTATTTTTACTTTATATTTTGTATTATTAATTTATGTATTTTTTTTTTGTCTGTGGAACAAATAATTTGAGTTTCCATTATTTCTTATGGGAAAATTTGCTTTGATTTATGAGTGTTTCAAAAAATGAGCCCGCTTCCAGAATGAAATCATGCTCGTAATCCAAGGTTCCACAGTACTTTGCACTGGGAAGCTCTTGGGTAGCTTTCACTGTATGTTTTGGGTCATTATCCATTTGCAATATGAAGCAGCATCCAATCAGTTTTGCAGCATTTGGATGATTCTGAGTTGAGTGCATAACACTAAAACTTTGTTCTTGAGCATTAACAGTAGTTTGCACCTTGTTGGGAAGCGTCTATATTTACTTCAAAAAGCTGTCTCTTGACTCTCGCCTTTAACAATGAGGCTAGGTGCGGTGAAAAGGTCCTCCTTCAATATGGACACCACCATGTAGATTTTATGGTCATTCACATTTTAGTTGTTGTCCGTAGTCTGAGCTTGCAGTTTGAGCTTTTTAAAATTTATTTTTAATTTTTGCTAACACACTAATGGGTTTATTTAGATTTTTCAGTCTAATTATGACCTCCCTTACCTCATGTCAAGTTTGCATGAACATTCACCAAATGCAATTGACCACCTCCAGGATTTGTACATGCTTGATGAAGGAACAGTCCACACCCGCTTGTCAACCATTTGTTCCATTATTTATGAGCCACCCAAACGGGGATATAATGGTCTGTAATTCCTGATTATTGCCATGCTTTTGTCAAATCTCTTGAATTAAAGCTGAAGGTCTTGACTTCTCGCACATCTCGAGTGATTCATTCCAAACGTAAATTGGTGGTGCACAGCAGCCCAACAGCAAAAACGTACTGTTCCAATACTTATGAACCAGATCGTGATCCTATATCTGGAGTTCTAGAAACCTATCGAAAACCTGAAAATAAATTAACCAGACAATAGGTAACTAGAAAAAGAAAAAGCACAAAAAAAATTATGGTTTCAATATTTATTTCATGAAAGAAACTTAGCCTGTCGTCGTATGGTCAACAGGTTAAGTATATTATCTAAGTTCCACGTTGTTTTACCCACTTCGGCTAACGCTGCACATATGAAACCGCATCTTTAAGGAATGCTGCACATACTGTATACCCTATGTCCAACAGAAGGTTCTTGACCACAAAAGAGTAAAAGTGTGTTGTGAAATTAACATGTACTGTATATATATATATATAAAAAAAGAAAGACCTAGAAGGGAATGAGGACAATATTGCGTATGCGAGAACACCACTGTTTTGTTCATGCATTTTTTCCCCCTTTTACTTGTGCTCTAAAAAGAAGGCACAAGACAACGTTCTGCGAGACACCAGAAACTTCAGAGAGCTGGAGCATCATCACGCTACGAAAACATTTTCTCCCAAAAAGAACACCCCAAAATAAGAGGCAGGTCATTTATTTCAAATCATTGAAACTATCATGAAGAATTACACCTCTAATGTGGCTTGACATTAATTAGGACTATCTACATATACATATATATATATATAAAAAAAAAAAGAGAAAAAAAAAGAAAGAAGTCAAGATTGTATTTGTATTATGCATATAGTTTGATGGGGACCGGCATGTCGGCCCTAAATCTGCACTCGTCACACTCTGTCCTCAGTGTGTACGCAAAAAAATAAAAGTAATAAACAGGTTAGACTGAAGCAGATCAAGTGGGTACTGAGAGTTGAGTACAGGGATGGGGGGAGGTGGGAAAGATGTAGTATATAAAAAGCAGCTTACAAATAAAAAGGAGGGGGGAAAAAAAGAAACTTTACTAACAAAAGTAAAAACCCATAAAACTATTTTGCGTTTCAGTACACAAAGATTGAAATTTATGACTTTACATAAAATGGCCTTAATTCTCCATTTATTCCCACCAAAGGAGGCGTGAGGGCTCTACTGAGAACCTACAAGAAGCAAAATAAAATAAACAAATAATCCATGCAGAAGAGTAATACAGAGTATTGAAAAGGTAAGAATGGATGATTGCAACTTGTTTTTTTCCCCCCAGAAAGGCAAAACTACAGTGGTACTCTTATTGAGGGATTGTACGGGTTAAACTGCAGTTCTACATAAGCATTGAAAATATATTTAGAAGCTAAAATAAAAATGAAAAGAAAAAAAAGAAGCAAAAACACTGGCGCCTAAAAGCAAATCCCGAAAGCTACAGAGTGCATCATTTTTAAACACGACGACCCTCTCGTCACCATTAACCCACTTTTGAGCCTAGTCCAGTGTTGTTAAAAAATAAAAAAAGAAAAGAAACCTGATGTCTTTTTTTTTTTTTCAATTTTAAATCACTGCTGTTGCTTGACAATTTTTTTTATTATTCTTTAAGTTTTTTTTCAGCCGCTTCTTCCTTGCTGTTACTTATTTTTTCCTTTATTTGATTTTCCGGACTACTTTGTATTAACGCTCCTTTCAGTATTTCAAATGATGACTCTCCACACACATCAGCATTCAGCCCTGCCTGACACACTCCAGTCAGTCTCACACACACCCTTCCTTTCTCTCTCTCGCGCGCACACACAAACGCACACCCATTCGTTCGCTGACTTTGCACACATTGCGCAGTCGGGGGAACGACATGCGCTGAAAGTTCGGAGGTAAGCTCCACGTCCTCGGCCCCAGGTCCATACATTCATACGCAGAAATGGCTCACTCGCACACACCTCCCACAGCGGGGCCCATTGTGGGGAGGGAGGGGGGAGACGCCAGCCGGTACGACACCTCCCGCTGCTCAGTTTGTTTGTTTTTGTGTATATTCTTGTTCAGAGGTTTTATCCATATTGTGTCATTCCGTCCAATTGCTTGGTTGTGACATCTTGTTTTGTTTTTTTTTGCGCCGATTTGCTTTTGTTTGTCGTTAGTAGATACGTCCTGATATTTGTGTGACATTTCGCGAAATGTCCTCTGAACGCATTCGGTGTAGATGGTTGTGTTTTTGCAACATTTAGTAGCCCACTCATTCTCACTCGCACCCACTCGCTGTCAAACTTCATTTGGACTGGATTCACGCCAGGATGCCAAACGAAATCCACACAATTTCTCTTGGATTAGATGCAGCCATGGATCCCATGAGCCAAGCACAATGGATCTAATTTCTCACATTCGCGCGCGCTTCTCTCTTTCTCTCCTAATTAATTTTTTTTGTACATGTTAGAATGCTGCATCGCAAACAAATCTCCAGATTTCACGTCGCCCTTCTAGAACTGGAATCCCTCGGCTGGCACGTTGGCTGATGAATTAAATCCGTATGTTCCACCTTGGATGGCCTCTGGAACCAGACTCGAGTCCTCATCAATCTGACGGAAGACATGAACGACAACTCGATTAGCCCGACCCTTACCTCCATTAAAGGGGTGACATTAAAAGACAAAAATTCAACATAGATACACATCAAATCTCTCTCATGAGCCTAGCCTTTATGAAATGATTGAGTTTTATGAGTAATGTAGTAACTCAAAGCAGGTTAAGTCGGCCCTGAATCTTCAGTGTACATACACTAGGGGGCGCTCTGATCAGGGTCTTTTTTTTGAGCAGATCACAGAAATCAGGATTGGCTGATGCCATTTGATTCTGTGCCGGAAGCACAACAGTAATTAACGACTGGTTTTAAAGAAAACACCACCATATATGGGTGTAATTGCGGTGTGTATCGAAAGAGGGAGACAACGCAAAACATACTGTTTGGGTTTTCTGATGCGTCACGAAAAAAAAAAAAAAGTTATAATTATTTGAAAAATGTGTAATTTTTTTGCATCACAAAAACCATTTAAATCACTTAAAGTACTCATTTTTATTTTTTTGTTTTATAGATCCTAAAATCAACTAAAAAGACCATAAAACCATGTGATCGCATGTGCCTATCGTATTTCTTCCACTACGTGTCACAGGAAGTGGTGTGTGCGTGCCAATAAATGCCTATTGCGCAATAACGGACTGTTACGCAGTACTGCACATCACTAATACCATGGAAACTCGGCTTGTTTTGATTATTTCTTACATATTTGTATATGATATAAATATTATTTGATTTATTATGTTGCTATCTGGTAACAGCCAGAGCTGCACACAAATAAAAAAATCGCTTTTTATTCTTCTATTCGTTATTATTTTTGTGATAATGGTTTTAAGTCTTTTTACTCTCTGTAGAGTAAGGCTTGAGCTTTTTGAGCGCTTCTGCTATAGTTGGTAGTGCTTACAGGGTCGACTTTTACAGGACCTAGCTGCTGCCTTTGTGGATAACTTTTCATACTCACGCTGCGTTGTTCTAAAGTGGTGAATAAGGATTGTTGTATTAAAGCTTTTGGTTTGTTCTCCCGCTTTAGAACAAACTTTGCATATTGCAAATTTGGTGTCTTTTAAAAGAGACTTGGGAATATTCCCAGACCGGCGACAGCATGTTGATGTATCTGTTGATTTGTGTATTTTATGTCATGACGATATTATTGGTTGATACCAGACATGACCGATCTGTAAAATTAAGTGATTATCGACTGATGTTAATCAATCAGAGCACCCTCAACATATTTAACCCTGCATTATGAGCAGGTCACTAAGCACACAACTTACATCGTCAGACGAGAAGAACTGATCGATGATTTCGTAAGCAAGTTTGTAGATATCCTCATTCTCATGATTCTGCAGCTGCTCAATTTTCTCCAATCCTGAGCAAAAACAAACAAAAATTTGTTAAAATGTTTCAAATACTGTAAATTCTTCAGTCAAGTTTGCAAAACCATTTATGAATTACTCTAAAGTCACAAACAAGATAATCAAAGAACTACAAATTTAAATGTTTTCCAATATCGTGCCCCCAAAAGTATTGGAATAATAATGTTGAATGCGGTTCACCTACACAGCAATAAAGCAGCAACTTGTGCACAACAACAAGTAAACAATTTGTAGAATTGCAACATAGCAGGGAAGTAAGCTTTAGGGCTCTTCGTGGGGCATTTAACCCTAAAGCTACCACATCAAATATGGCTTTTTAAATTGGTTTACATGTAGACGACGTTTGTGGCGTGACTTCTTTTTTCAAAGAGGATGCCACTGGTCGTTTCGTAAGGAATAAAACATGATGTGGTGCTGTTTCCACCCCAATAACCTCAGCAAATCAGTAACAATTAGATTTTCAGTAAATGAAAATTTCATCCGATTAGTGTCAAATTACAGTCTATAAAACTAATTAGTTCACATTACCACTTACACCATTATTTTGCTCATACAGTTATTTCCTCAGACAGAAATTTTCAAAATCAAACTTTTTTTTTTTTGTGTGAAATTAAATCTCTATTCGGCTATTACTACTCATTTTAAATCATATATAGTCCCTTTCCGTGGTCTCACTACAGAAACGGTGTATTAGAACGAGCACTGCAGTCAGAATTACTCTCAGAGCTGCTGTTCGAGAAAATTAATCAAACAGATTCGAGATGTCGACCCCTCTCACCTCCACACTCCTCAATCAGGTTCGCAATGGTTTCTGCCTCTTCGTCAGCCATCTTTAGAATATTGCTCAGTCCATCCAGAACCACCTGCACCACCTGGGCATCCTTGACTGTCAGCAGGTTACAGAAGGGTGGAATGACCTGCTGCTGGATCAGGTACGCCACCTAGAGAACAAGATGGACAAGTGAATCATCAAGCGAAGTGAAAATCACTTAAAAAATTTTTTTATTTGGTTCTCTTTGTTTAGACCAAAGCATAGGATGATGTACTCATTTTGGTTCACTTAACATTCATGCTGGCATTGTCTACATCGGACCAAGAGACAACAGAAGACAGGTGTGGGGGGGGGAAGAAAGAAAAAAAAAAAGGAAAAAAGGCAGCCAAAATTGTATACACACTTCAAGAAAAAACAAACAGTATGATGTATATTATATTAATATATTAATAATAAAAATAAATTGTATAGCAATAAATTTAGTATTAAAACATTTAAAAGTTTTTTTTTCTTTACCTGAGGTGTGTATACATTTATTTATAAATTTACATTGTTTATATACACCGTGGCATCTTTACCAGCTGAAAACTCAGTTTATAAAAATGTTAAGTTATACACTGAAAACACCAGCACGGCTGCAGTTAATAAAAAGGGCGCTAATGCGTCCAACGTTGAAACCTTAACCTTGAAAGAAATTAGTTCATCTCAAAATTCATTTTTAATACGCGCTTATGGAGTGTGCAATTAAATTCCACATGGACAAAGTCATGAGCACGCCTAATAAATAAATAAATGTATTAAGGGAAAAAAAATAAAATAAATAAAACCGTAAACAGTGATCTTTAATCATTTGATAGGTCTTCCCCGCTCCTGTACAGCAGTACAGCAGAGATGCGCCCAATACCGAGAGCACTCAAAAACATAAGATATTTCATTAATTCGTTTAACTATCGTACCCTTGCAAGCGCTTTGCAAAGTGCTCGTCATTGAACGCAGCCCCCACTGGGCTTTAATGTGCGCTCTTGCCCATAGTGAAAATGTCCTTAAATGCTTGTTAAACTTAAGATTTAATTTGGCAGTTGTTTAGTTTAGTTTATTAATTGGCTGGCTTAAATTCTTTTTTTCTAAACTTTTTCAGTACCTTGTTAACTAACACGCATGACCCGCCCACCCGTCACTGCCTCTACATCGGATGTCACGGTTACACAATCGACCAGTGAAAGTTCTCAGTACAGTGATATCAGAAAACATGCACACACAATGTCCAAAAGTTTGTGGACACCTGGCCATCACATCATTCTGCATTTATCCCTCTCGACTGTTATAACCTCTTTGCACTAGGATCTTGTGGTGTGACTTGAGATGCGTCATACATTCGGCCACAAGTCGAGGTTGATCAGGGCTCTAGTGATCTGCACTTCAGCTCCATGTATTTATGCAGCTTCCTTTTTTTTTTTTTTTTTTTTTTTTTAACACAGGCACACACTTTCAGATTGGAACAGGTTTGGGCCACTTAGTTCCTCTGAGGAGAAGTTGTACCGCTATAGCATGAAAGGACATTCGAGACGAGAGTGTACTTTCAACTTTGTGGCAACAGTTTGAAAACCACGAGTATGACGGCGAGGTGTCCATGGCCAAAAATACTTGTAGAAACAACTGGCAGTGGCTTACCTGCTCTTTTCTACCGCTGATTGTGAGGTTACTGATGGCCCAAGCTGCCTCTTTCTGAGTGCCGAAATCTCCCTGCAAGAACATGTTGCGAATTAGACCTTTAAAAAAAAGTTTTCGCTCTTTAACTAATGAACAGCAGCAAAACCTAAACTTGTCACAAATTATTGAATGTTACAAGATTCACTCTCACTCATGCATGCGCGCACACTACGGAAAACCTGGGAACACCAATTAGCCTAATCTGCACTGTGGGAGGAAACCGGAGTACCAGGAGGAAACCCACCAATCACAAAGAGAACATGCAAACTTACAGGATTTACAGTTTCCAATATACAAAAAGGCTTATTTAACATTTTTAGTACAAAAGATTGAATTTGGACACTAGAGCAGAGTTAACTGTCGTAAAAAAGCAAGAACGGAAATTTAAACAGATCATGAGACGCCTAAAGAAAGACGCTGAATAGGAACCTTGTCGAGCAGAAGGATGATCATGGGCACCAGACCGGCATCGATAACTGCCTGAACCTGCTGCTGGTTCCCAGCTGTGATGTTAGACAGGAACCACACCGCTTCCTGCAAAAGAGATGTTAAATTCAGATTAGAGCCTTGCAGCCGTTTCATAGCGCCTGCTGTAAATTCCTGTACAAGCTGCGAACATTCGCAGTGAGAGTATTGGATCAGACTGCAGGAAGATATGGGAGGAGCCACAACCCCCTGAGCAAGACAGCGGCACTGTGAGAGCTGTGGATGGGAGCGGTTTTGAGGCTCTGATCATCGGCTCGATCACGGAAGGGCCTCTGTTTTGAGTGATGAGCCTCAGATGCACTCCCTTTTCTTCAATGAATCAAGGGTCTCAGGCACTCCCAGTCCAACAGCTGAACATTCCATACACACACATGCATGCACACCATTTAAAACACCTCCCATCTTTTTAAACACTTACTTAATTAAAAACACTAACCCTAGTCATAGTCTAGACCTATATCTATCTAAGAGCTTTGTTCCTTTGGCAGATCTTCTTCCATCCAGGGTGTCAACGTCTCCTGTGGCCTGTATTAAAGTCTAAAAACCACGCACACGTCAAACACACCGGTGCCGAGTCTCCCGTTTTCATCACTTCCAATACCAGATCTGCATTGTGCGCACAAGAATATGAAAATGTGTACAGATACAATAACAATAATCAGTGACTGCGTGTGTACCTTGTTGATTTTCTCCTTGGGGTGAGAGAGCAAGGCAGGGAAGTGACTCAGGGCGTCGCAGTTCAGCACCACCTGTGTTTGTTCGTCAGTGCCGGTCACAATGTTTCCCACTGCGCGCAGTGCTGCGGTCTTAAGAACAAAGAAACAGCCTTATGAAAAGATTCTACCCCGTGAAAACACTTGCATATTTTCCAGCAAGATTCCGGTCAGTGATTTCCAGTCAGTTTTCCCTTCTTTTTTCTTCTTCAGTAAAACGAAAAGCTGTTTTTTGAACCTTAATCGTTTTAGATTTCCAGTCAGTGTCCATTTTTTTTCCAGTAAAACTGAAAAACCATAAGTAAGGGATTGTTATTCGAAAATGCAACTGAACTCACCTGAACTTTGACCTCCTGGTGGCTAAGGAGGGGCACCAGGTGAGGAACGATGCCAGAGTCGATGACCATCTGGATCTGCTCGTTGCCAGCGTCGGTCAGATAAGACAGAGCCCAGACCGTGTCCACGAGGATCTGATCGATCATAATCGCAACATTACACTTACACTCAGCGTACAGAACCACCTCCCAAATTCTGGGATACACGTTCACCCGTACAAAACGTAGAAAATAAAAACAGTCAGTTATTTTTCCCTTATAGGAACACGGTTCAGTTTTATTTTATTTGTACTGTCGTTTTTTCCCCCCCCTTATCAAGAAATTGTGACAAATCATCTTTACAGAAATTTTTAATTTTTTTACTTACATTTAAATTATGAAAGTAGAAACAAAATTGTACAAAAGTCTATCAATTAATGCCCAATGAGCAAAGGTGCAGTTTCATAGTTACAAAACTATGTGGCAAAACTTACATTGACATCCGTATGATGAATCAGGACACACAGGGCAGGCAGGATCTGTAGAAAACAATAATTCAAATAAATATGACAACATGAGTAGAAAAACGCATTAAACCTTTAACACATCTCCCCGTCGATTATAAATTGTTTAAGCATTAAACGTGATGCCCCACGGTCACCCCACACCTACCTCCTGGATGGTCTCCATGGGTGGGGGCGGATCCTTGTGACGGCACAGGTTAACCATAACCCAGGTGACATTGCGCAGGAAGGTGATGGGGATGGAGGGGCTGATGAAGGACAGCAGGGGCTTGACGACACCCAGGCTGATGACATAATCCCTGCACTGGGGACCATCACCTAGGAGAACATCACACCTGATATATAACTCGCTGCTGCTCACCAAACACACCTCTTAGATTTCCTCTTAATGTCTGCATGATCATAATTCGAGAAGTGCTTAATATACATTTAACAGTCATAAAATATACTGACGTGTGTAACAGTGCTGTGTAACTCAGTCTGCACCCTAGGTTAGCGAGAAGGGCTTTCAGTGATAATACAGGGTGTTTCAAAAAATTGGCATTTGAAATATGAATATCTGAGTCACTACATGTCCCATGCAAATGAAATTAAATAAATAAGCATGTTAGGGGGGAAAAAAGCCATTCATGAAAATTCCAACAACATATTCAAACAGATCAATGTTATTTAAAATAAATTAATTAAAAAAAAAAATACAAAGCTTCATAAAATGTTCAATTTGTGCATCGCCTGTGGCACGACATCTCCAAAATCAAACAATATGCTTGTTGACTTTGCTGTTCAAACTTCAAGTATCTGTTGCATAGCAACACAGAATTAAATGTAAAACAGGAAACTTGGTTATATTTTACACATCTCGCTAAAATTTGTGTGAGAATTGGCCATGTTGTTAGACTATAAAATTTTGTAACATTTTTGGGACACCCTGTAGTAGGAAATGTTACTGTTCACTATGTTAAAGCCTTATTTTAAAAATAAGTGGAAATGACACACTGCAGACAGGGGAAAAAAAAAGTGTTTGTCCGAGATAATCCAGACTAATATATATATATTTCGCCCCCCCCCCCTTCATATTAAATAAATAAAATGTTATTCTTAAATTTATATTTGTTTGCATTAGAGCTGGTAAGATGTTGCTGTTCCTCTATAATCCTCCAGAGGGAGTGCTTGAAACTATTCCAAGATCTAGTTAACATTAAATTGGGACATTTCTAAAAATCACACTTCAAATCGAATCGGCACTTGTGCATCATGATAACATGTGAATCATGAGGGACCAACCAATACCATCTCTACAAAGAAGTATAATATCTAATCTGTTTAACTAAATGAAACAAAACCACATATATACTCAACGCCCCCACCCCCCCTCCCCCAACCATTAAACAAAACTGAGAACTAAAGACTGATGGCTCACAGGCCCAGGTGGTGAACCAGTGACTTACCGATGATGTTACCTAAAGCCCAGACAGCTTGCTCACACACATTCTGGTGGGGAGAGTGGAGCAGCCTCAGGAACAGGGGAACTGCATCTGTGCATTCACACACACAAAAAAAAAAACAGAATGACTCAGACTGCCGTCTCTCAGTATCAGGCCAGCACTGTGGTGAACATGCAGTCTCTCTAAATTCCCCCAAGACTGGCACATGTCGTTTTCTGAATACTGGTTTTCTACTTGACCATTATTGAAGTGCAGTCAGTCTTCAACATGGCATATAAATCCCCTTTATGAAGGAGTTCTTCTCTCCT
The DNA here is from genome assembly GCA_030014305.1 of Clarias laeviceps. Classification (NCBI taxonomy): domain Eukaryota; kingdom Metazoa; phylum Chordata; class Actinopteri; order Siluriformes; family Clariidae; genus Clarias; species Clarias laeviceps. Next base: position 6,255,418 of record JAQMYJ010000018.1, on the reverse strand, counting down.
ACTATCCAGTTTAGTAAATGATCAGCTGTCTCTCCTCAATCATGCACCAGTCTACCAACATACGCTTCCTCGGAGATGCATGAAGCCGGGCAAAATCATCTTGTCAAACCACTGCTGTTTCTTGTCTTCCATAACCATGAGCTCAAAGATGCAAATGATTGGCTTGTGTCACTGTGATTGACAGCTGAACCAGAGGACGCCATCTTTCCCCACACACGTTTGCTCCCTTGACTTCTTGACACAAAACTCGTATTGAAATGTATTGCACCCCAACTACAGGGTAACTTTCTGAGCATTCTTGTTAGCTGTATCCCAATTCATTATAAACTTCTTACCTGTTCATTTATAACGCACTACAAAATGCACGCTTAAACCAAATACAGGGATTAGAAACACATTTATCAAAATATGACTAAAACCCAAAAGCACAGCACCCTTAGATGGAACACTTACTGGACTGCACGACTGCCTGCGTTTGCTCCGAGGTCCCTGAAGCGATGTTGGTCAAAGCCCAAGCTGCCTCGAACTGCAGAGACGGACTTCAGGACAAAAGGGCTAAAGGTTAGATTTCTGACGCACCAAAATTGCATATAAAAAAAGCAAACTAGATAAGGGCTTACTTGTCATCTCTGTCCAGGCAGTGCACAAGAATAGGCAGAATACCAGACTTTATCAAATCATCTATGGGAGGGTTGCGGTCACTCGATAACAGTTTCCTAGGGAGGAAACAAAGTATTATGAAACTGCAAAGACGCGTCGGGAAACAGGCGCACTTTAAGCATGCACCTACTATGGCTTATTTACTCAAATGCACCTCCAACAATGTAAGATGATGCCAACATAAATAAAAACCAGATCAGCGAGTTCATGCTCGAATTTCAGTGCTGTTTACCTCATCACGCTTTGATAAAAATCACATGCAGATTAGATGTATCCAGGTTATCGGTCTTTCATTAGGCTGCCTTGGAGTTAAGCAGACTCAGTGTTTACTGATTTATTTATTTTTTTTCAAGTAAAGGAAAAACTTCCTACTCTCTATTAACCTTCCCATATAGATATGAGACTCATGCTACTATTAGCCATATTGACATATTAATGTTGAATTAGGTGAGTGTCTAGATGCTACTCAGACATTGTTACAGAAAGTTTTTAACCGTATCAGGTGAAAACAGGCAAACATAACACTGAATTACACAGCACAAACCCACCAGATGAATAAACCCACACTGGTGCTTTCACTTTCCTAACTATTTATGAATGTGTCCGCCCCAGTCGTACTTTGTGTCTAAACAACAACAACAGTGCACGCAGCGGTATCTGGGGAGGATCTGACATTCCAACGAGTGCTTTGAAAACGTGCACACAAACAGCTCTCGGGTGCTTCGTCAGATAGCTCACCTGGCAGCCTGCACTGCACTCAGCTGAATGCCCTGGTTGTCACTGGTGGCGTTCTGGAACGGACAATTGAGGACATGTAACAGGATGCAATAACAGGGCACATTAAGAGACGATGAAAGATTTCATTACCAGAACGCACATGCTTATACGTACTGGAATGGCCCTAATTAGCGGTACCTATCTATCACACTCAAATTATAATAGTACTGCAGATAATTAGCTTTAATAAACATGACATCATGCATTTAAATGTATCATATTGTAATATATTGCAATCTTATACAGCAAGCACTTACTTGAACGATCGCCTCCAACGAGGTGTTTTGCTAAAAAGAAACCAGAAAACAGAGTAAGCGGCCATCCTTTACTGATTATGATGTAAAGAAAAGAAGAAAAAAAAAAAGGCATAGACCATATAGACACAGGAGACACAAACGACTTTAAATGTTCTAAAAGTTCCTTATTTAGCTTTAACCATGACTTTTATTCCTCAAGTTCCATATAATTAACACCCTGTTGCACTTATTCATGTAATCATAACATCATTTCCAAAATGATAATGATGTGCTGGGTAGCACGTGTGACGGAACTAGTTAATAAAAATAAAATATAGCTTTAATATCTCATTTTATATTTAATCTGTTCTGACGGCATTTCATGAATAAATTGATTAATATAAAACTAATTAAAGGGATATTAACCATAAAATTATTCTTTTTAAAAATGTGTTCTGTTTGGTGTGGGGTATATCCCCAATAATTCCCTTTAAACGAGAAATGTGTCTGGACTCTTATGGATTAAGACAAGCACTGCACAATCAATCAAACTCAAATCGTAGTAAGGATCCATGCAGTTATCTAATCACAAAAAGGTGCAATTAATCACAGGTAATGTATGCACAGGCAGTAATACATGTGGACTTTTGTTCTGCCTGAAGCTTACTGAACATGACCTATGGACTCAGACTTTAAAAACTCGATCAAAAGGCCCATTTATCAGTGCATTGTTTGTTTTAAACGAGTGGTAAATGTACCTTTAATGACCAGGAAACACTAATTTGGTGCCTTTGGTTTAAAAATTTGCATTAATAATTAATATGACACACATCAGGCATTGTGTCGAAACAGAAAACGTCAAAAAGACAAAGGAAGGGATTTTTTTTTTTTTAAATCACCAGTCTCATCACTTAGCAAAGGTCTCAGTGTCTGAAAATACAAGCTGCCTTCGTGTGAATATTTCTAGTGCTGTTATTTTCTTCTAGTCTACAGACATAAGTTTGAATATTAAACCGTGCATTTAATAACTAAACATTGTAGTTCAAATCCCAATTGCAACTTGTCAAAATAATCCCTAATTAACACAAAAAAGAAATAGAATTTAAACCTCCTTTACCGTCCTGAAATCTCCATCCACGTCAGAGTCGTCGCAGATGTCCTCATGAGGCACGTTCCTCCTCTTCAAGAGGTGCTCATCCCTCTTATTCTACAATGAAACAAAGTGCACACGATTACATACACTTAGTGACATCTACAACATAATTTTTTTTTATAAAAATGTACATCAGTTAAGAATGAGCCATCGTTTATACTTTCAGTCAACCCAGATTTATCTAGTACTGCATTTCAACAACACTATACTGTATAAAAACAAATACAAAAAAAAGCCCTGAATTCTCATCACTGATTGGTCAGGAGGAGTTTCATTCATTTTCTATTTTATCTGTTCTGACAGTTGTGTCAGCTGTAAGCAAATCACAGGTAACTCAATTAAAAAAAAGCATGTAATCATCAGCATGTTGAAGTGCTTTTTCTAAGGACATGATTCATTTACAGAAGGAGTGCAAAGTGTTAACACTTTGTAAGTCTTCAAGATGGAGGGCTTTGCGATTCTATGGTCATGTAACATGCAGCATTTTTTTGGTTACACCCCGACATCCTGTTGTTGATTACTTTCCTACCCAAAACCGCATGTAAGCTTATTTTCCCCCCACACTTTACACAGCATGGTAACACCTAAGAGAAGCCATCAGACCTACTGAAACACATCCAGCAAAGAACAAAAGAAAAAAAGGGGGGGGAAAGAAGAAGAAGAAAATAAATCTTTTGTGACTCAGGATTACCTTTCTCAGTTCGACGACCACCTCTGTGCGCTGTCTTCTCATTGTCTGTCAAAAAGAGATCAAGGTTAGATATCTAAATGCTAAAATGCTACTCAGAGAGAAACATCATTTCATCACAAACATAGATCACACAAACTATGTCCACCCGCAAGGTCTACCAGACATATCGAGAAACGTGCACTCTAAAAACAGTAACGAGTGTGCAGAGACATTTGCAGCACGGTCTGGTGTGCAAAACCCTGATTTCTGCCCTCGCTGCATGATGCGCAATGTGTGCGCCGAAGATCACTGCGAGCCAAGCCTTGGCTTCGAATAAGCCTAGGAAGACAGATGGTAGATCTGTGCGATGCATTTATTCGTTTATCTCTGTCTCAAATAACCCTGCTGATAAAGCAACCTGTGCGTTGAGGCATATTTTAAGACATGATGTTGGTCTTGATAGCGTGTATAGATGTAAGACATTGTTAAGAGCTTTGAGTCATTACGTAGCTTGCTACTAGGAAATAAACAACTGATGTCAGACCATAAAGGGAAAAAAGATTGATTCAAACATGAATATGGCAGAAAAAAATTTTTTTTCAGCATAACCATGAAGTCGACAGGGACAGACCATGTGCATGCTCGGTCCACACTTAGACGACCTGTGAGCTTCATGTGTGAGGACACCAGAGGTCTCAGAAACGCCTGCCTCATCATAGTTGTCACTCAAGGGACAGCTCCATGCACAAATTCAACGAGGTTGAACATGATCATGGGAACACCTTGATACGATCATGTTTCTGGGCGGAGGAGGAAGCGAATGTCCCATTTGCCTTCCTACTAAACTGCTCGTTTTATTCTTGGAAACAAAAGCTTCATTGACTGACTGTGCAGAATTGATGACTGCAAGGTTTTACTGCCACCCCATGCAGATTGTTAAGAGCAGCAGGCAACATTTATTTGGTGACCGAAAAAAAAAAAAGATTAATAATAATTATTAAAAATAAACATGTCCAGCAACATCTGAGAACGTGGACAAGAACATAAGGAATCCTGAACTCCTCCATTTTATTTATATATATATATATAAAAATGCCTGTCCGGGGGTAATCAGAGATGATATTTTGCTATGCAGTTGGAGCTTAATGAGTTGAGCTCAATTGTCAAAAGGTGGTTTTAGGGACAGGGAGCCTCACGCTCATCACCAGGTGTGGGGAATGGCAGGTATAGTTAAATGATGAGCTTTGAGAGTGTAAAGGCACGATTGCTGCCCCTCTCCACTCTCCAGCGGTCACATTGTTTTTCTCTGTACTCGGGTGGCAGTATGCACCCAGTTGGTTGTGAGCCACCATTACACACAAAGAGGAACAGAAAGAAAGTGGATCTTTGCACCCATGCCTAATATTACTGATATTTTGGGGGGGAAATGTCACGAGTAGGTTAATGACTTTAAAATGAGTAAAATGAGTTTACTGAGCAGCATTTTACCAACTTGGTGCTGGATTTCTGAAATTATAATCCCACTTTTTTTCATCCTATTAAGGGGGTTCTTTGGATAAACACATTGTGTTTGGAAAAACTTGTGCTTTTTAATATATTTAAAATTGTGTGATAATTTTTAAAGAAATATAAACACATGCAGCACTTGGGCAGTTTGATAAGGTGGGACAGATCGTAGGAACACTGGAACATCCACCCATCTCTGACATTTCTGATTAATGGGACGGTTACCGAGCACGGAGCACTTGTGTTTTTTTTAGTTTAGGGGTCAAATGTTTTTGGGAAAAGATCTCAGGGATCTATGGTGAATAGCACAAGATTATTTGTTTCCAAACGTTAAGTGCTTGTGAAAAGAAACCCTTGGATGTCTCAAAAAAAAAAAAAAAAAGAAAAAAGAGAGACAATTTGTCCTGTGAAATCTGGCCCCGAGTTGGTATGAGCTTTAGGTAGTTTCATTTCTGCCCATGCGACACACTGATGCATGTCTAATCCTACACTGTAGAGAGAGCTATGCATCACTAGAGATGGGGGGGGGGCGCCAATTCAGTTATGAATCATGATTCTTTAGTGTGACAATTCATGCACCGCTACACTGACGAGTTTTAGAACAAAAATTCAGATGTTTATAATGGAGATGAACCAGTCGATCGAACAGCGACCAGATTCGTCTGGTTTTCAGTTTGATTGGATGTGACCGATGATCAGCCTCAGATATAACCGTATTGAGTGAAGAATTAGCCTCAAAACCATTCATTATACATGCTTACACTAGTCTCAAAACACCACCTCGGGTGAGCAGCCGTATGTGACCGTGTGCTACAAGCAACTCAACCCGCACTGTCAAGTTTTGAGAATTTGGAGCCGGTAAAACAGCACCGTTATCCTACAGGAGGTACTGTTTACACATTTTCATCCTGTGTGGTAGGAGTGACTTATTTATATATTTTTTTAATAAGTTTGTTTAGAAATAATTATGGTGAATGACGAAGATACGTGCTGCTAAGTAAAATGGTAAACTCTTGTATTTGAAGTTACATTTAATTAATGATTAAACTTTTTAAATGTTTGAAATTATAACAAAAGTGTGTGTGTGTGTGTGTGTGGGGGGGGGGGGAATGGCAGTAACGAATTGGGATATTTATAAAATCGTGATACTTATAGAATCGCAATTTTAGGCGAATCGGCATCTAGGTATCGTGATAATATCGTATCTAGTGGTGACTGGTGATTCCCATCCCAACTCATCATCCTTAGGATTAACAGTTCTGGGAGGGGGTGGGACATCTGTGTTCTCTGGAGTATTTCATTGGATGAAAAGAAGAGTAGAACAGCATGAGTCATCACAAAAACCCTGGAAAAACTACAAAAATTACATTATTTAAAAAATATATATATATACACTACGTTATTGATGCTTACCACTAAGGCCTGGGGTACTTTCTCTCTCACACACACAAACACACGGAGACAGACAGACATCCTGCTCTCCAATCACAATCAATAAATAAATAAATGAAAACTACTGAAGTTTATGAAATTTCTTAAGGCACTACTAGGAGTAACTACAGAGTCGCATTAGTCATTTATTCCTCCAGGGGATATTAATAATGCTAGTAAAGTAGGGCCGAAATTCAAACACAGAGACTGTAGAACTATCTAGAAAATACTTGAAATGTTTTAGCTTTGAGTGAATATTTCTTTCTTTCTCGAGTATGAGAATATAACGTCCTTTTCCTTTTACACGCTAGCCAGGAAGGCTAGTTATCGAAGATACAAAGCAATTACCAATGCGGCATCTAGTTAACTAGTTGCTAACCAGGTGCTAACTAGCTGTTAGCTAGTCAGTCGTGTTCGAAGCGCGGTAACACGCTGATATCTTCATTTTATATAGGTTAATACAATACTTTCTATTTTTAACGATAAACTTTGATAATTTAACCCAAACTATGCGTTGTGGCTCATTCTAGCACATACATAATGTTTTACATAACGCTTTAGAGGCGTCACTATGCTACATGGCTAGCCTGGGCCGGTTAGCTAGCTAACGTTAGCTATTCCTAGGTGATTATTCTAGGCCAAAAGAATGTCACATGCTAAACAGACCTAGCGGGAAACTTTATATACTTTTTTAACAGCAATATTACTCCAGATTGTACCAGATATAGCTTATAGGAGATATTTCTACTTGCTTATGATAATGACTTTTATTTGAGTTAAATTCTAAACGAATAACTGAGCAACGCATGAGCTAGCATGCTAAATCTGGCTAATCAGAACAAAATTTTAACCAAGCCGAAATTCCATACAAATACACAACACCAAGAGTAATGCTATATTAAATAAAACAGCATTCAGTATGTAATATTTAATAATCTAGTGTGTTTTTGGTATTTTTTTTCACAGACGTAGAGGATTCGGAGCTGCGGCTAGCGCCGGGGCGGAGAAGGGAAGGGCGAGTTGCTAGCTAGCGCAAACGTTTCACGTGAATCGCACGGTTTCTGGGTGTATTGCGCGTTATAAAATTTTTACAGTGAAACCCGTCTATTTAAAAATTGCACCTAGATTTCAACGAGACACGCTTTAAAAGCGAAAATCTCGATGAATTACGAACGACGTCACAACGAGAACCGGAGCCACAAACCAGCGCAAACACAGCGCGGAAAAAAAAAAACCTCGAGCTGCGTGTACTTACTTCCAAATCGCGACCTTTATTCTTGAAATTTTTCAGCCGCTGGTTGTCCAACTTCTCGTTATCATTCATCTTGGCGAATATATATATTTATTGATTCAAATGAAACACGGAAAAAATCTTCTTCTACTATCTATCGATCTGTCCACACAGCCCGTTCACTTCGGCTCAGCTAACCACCGGACTATTTTTTTTTTCCCTTGCTAGCAAGTAATAGTCTCGCAGTGCATGATGGGAATGCCGGTGGTATGGGTGCAGTCGAAGCCTGTGGGCTGTGTCCCGCTCACTTTACTTCGACTGACTTCCAAATGCCTCCTTATTGACTATTAAATGTCCTACATAGGGCTCACCAGGCATTGCTTCACAACCCCAGATAGTGAACATAACCAAGGAGTCTGGAGTCGTTTGGAGTTCGGCCTTTATCTAAAGTGAGGACGTCCCAAAGGCGAAAAACAGGGGGCCTTCAGAGGGTCGTGAAAAACTAATTAGAAAAACTTCACCACCAAAAAAAAAAACCTCCCTGTAATTATAAATGGTTTGTAGTTAAGGCACATTTAGTCACAGCTTTGTAGTTGAGCTGGCACCCAAAACTAATTTCGTTGTGCAAAAAAAAGCTTCACAAGTAATGAGTACTAACTGTACTTTGGAACATGAACAACAAGAGAGGAGATTCACCTTCCGATATGATATTATCACGATACCCAGGTGCAGATTCGATTAAAATTGCGATTTTATAAATATCCAAATTTGTTACAATTTTAAACCTTTAAAAACAGTTTAATGATTAATTAAATGTAGCCTCTTCCTTATAACATTATTTTATCACTTAAAAACCAAGTGCAGCATTTACCACACAACACAAACTAACTTCCAATACATGAGTTTAACATTTAACTCTAATTTAAATTAAACAAAAAGCTAAAGTTTTACTTAACAGAACATATCTGTTATGTTATCCGCCACAATTATTATTTCTAAACAAATTTAGCAAATAATTCACTGCTACTACACAGATGAGAATGTGTAAATAGTTCAGAGTGCCCCACCTGTAGGATTAGAAATATACGGTGACGTTTTATCTTCTTAAATGCCTCCAAATTCTAAAACCTCAACTTGACAGCGAGCGTGCAGGCGCATTCAGCTTCTAACGCAGGCATGTGGGGCTCAACTAATTACATTTACATTTAGGCATTTGGCAGACGCTCTTATCCAGAGTGACTTACATTTTTTTTGTCTCATTATACATCTGAGCAGTTCAGGGTTAAGGGGCCAACAGTGGCAACTTGGTGGTTGTGGGGTTTGAACCTGGGATCTTCCGAACCGTAGTCCAACCGTAGTCCAATGCCTTAAACACTATACCTGGTCCAATGCCTTAACCTTAAACACCCGGCCCACTTGTGGTGTTTTGAATCTTGTGTAAATGTGTTTACGAGGGGGATTGAGACTAATTCACTGACAGAGTTTGTAAAAAAAAGGCAGATCAGAGGCTTTTAACGTGCTCGATTTTTGATAATGTCATGCCATAAAAATGCATTTCTTTTGGGCCACTCGGAAGCTCCGGCACTCAGTACAGAAATGTCTATATCTGAGGCTGATCAAAAATAGTTTTTTCGAAATTGATTTGTGGCGATCCGTGAATTGCCACACAAAAAATGTGAATTGACACTGAATCAATTATTTCCCCTTCTCCATGAACAACCACACCGCTGCTCTCTCTCACACACACACACACATCAGTACCGTTCCATTTCATACTTCATGCTGCTGTCATACCCACACAACATATTTTTACAGTTATATGTTCTTACAGTTTTACACCTCAGATTTTACAATTTCTTTCTGTACAGTCTATAAATCCTGCATAATTTCATTCATCTTCTATACAGCCTTGTTACAGGGTCCAGAGGCCTGGAGCCTATCCCAGGAGACTTCACGTACACCCTGGGCAGAGTGCCACATGCACACGCACACACTATGAGCAATTTGTCATTCCTGGAGTACCCCGAGGAATCCCATCAAGCATGGGGAGAACATGGTATAATTTATACCCTTCTATTTAAACTTTGTTTTATTTTGATAACTTTTGTAAATATTGTAAATCTTTGTAAATCTTTAGCCAAAATTATTCTTATATTACGTTTATTAAAAAAATTCTATTAACATAAAATTAAAAAATAAAAATCTAAATAAAAGACTTGAAATCTATTGAAATAAAATTAGAGTTAGACAGAGTTAAGGGCCTTGCTCAGGAGCTCAACAGTGGTCAAGCTTTTTTTGTGTAATGAATTATTCTGTAAGAAAAACTACATTTCCTGGCCAAAAACAGACACCATTTTAGAGGGGTCATATTACTAGGCTGCAACAAACAAAGAACACATCAGTTGCTTCAGTTGCTCGGGTCTAGGCTCAGCATTGTTATGTACTAAATGACCAGGTTATTGCGTCCCTTACAGACATACTGTATATCAGCACTCAAATAAAAGAGTGGTTCTGGGAACATGAGGAATGATTTTCACACATGAACTGTGTAACACATTGGGTTCTGTAATAAAAAATAAAAGTGATGAATGAAATCTTGGAGTGTGTCACTGTTTTTTGGCAAGTCAGTGTATATAGCAGTATGTACATGATTAATAAAAAGTCTGCACAGCAGACAAATACCCCAAGGCCGCCATCCCAGCCTCCAAATTCCCTAAATCCCAATCCAATCGAGTCCCCATGGGACAAGCCGGACAAACAAGTCCAATCCACAGAAGCCCCACCTTGCAATACACAGAACCCAAAGGATGTGCTGCCAAAAGTCTGGTGCCGGGCACCACAGCACATCCCCAGAGGTCCACGGAACCACACCCCAAAGGGGCCAGAGCTGTCCCAGTGGCATAAGGGGAGCACAAATCCAAGTGGTTTTAATGTTAATGGTTTGTATGTTTGTATGTTTGTATATTTATTAAAAAAAAAAAAATCACAGGAGTTTTACATGAAAGTAATCATATGATTTACCTTATATGGTATAACATGAGATCACAATTGATTATTCACTCCACCTGCAGTTTAAGAGCATAACATGTTGAAATACAACGTCCCATGTTATCTGATCATGTAATATTCACATGATGTCACCTCATCACATGATAATCATTCATTGTATTTCAAATACTCTACAAAAATATAAAAAAAATATTACATACTCACATTTGGTTTAAGAAATACAGTACTGTTATTTTATCACACTTCATCCTTTCTAATTACATGCAAAACCCAGGAGCCTACATACATTATTTCATATACTATTAAATATGTTTAATATGGTAGTGTATTCTGTTTTGAATATGGACAAAAATTGGATAAATATCTTAATGAAAAGAAAATAATCTCCTCCTCTCTGTTTCTTTAAGTTGTTTAAATAGAGATCTATATGATGTAATCTTAAAGGCTGACGGAAAAGGTGATTTGTATTACAATTTGTCCTAACCAGTTCAAATCAACCCTGTTTATTACTAACATTCTGTTTCAAAAGTATGCCATTCCTTATAACATACTCTGATTCTTTCCAGGTTTGCAGTTCCTGGTCGTTAAAATTCTTATATTACATCTCAAAATTAAAAATTCTTTGTTCAGCAGACCTTCTTACCCAAACCGTCTCGTAATTGTGATGACACAAGCAGATGAGGGCTACAAGCTCGTCTCAAGAGCCCATCAGTGTAATCATCTATTGATTAAGTCAAGGTCAAGCGCAAGTAAATACTCCTGCATGCTCTCCATGATCTTGATGCTGATGCGCCAAGATCTTTATGGTGTGACATGTCTGTGTGCTGAATAAAGAATTAGCTTCCCCCATAGCATCATTCCTCACATTCTTCATTTGTAAAAGAAGATTTTGTTCAGCAGAATGTAATAGTGATTATGTATTATGTAAGCAGTAACACATGATGAGCCTGCAGTTTAAGGTTGGGAGGGTGGTGTGATTCTGCCCAATTTTACCACCTTTTGTGCTTATTATTATTCAATATATTAAATTCATTATAAAAAAAATAAATTATATATATATATATATATAATTTTAGAATTCATCAAATATTGCAGGTGTGAAGGAGTGTGTAAACGCGTGTGTATGGGGCCTTGTGATAGCTTGTATTCCCACTTTTCACCTGTTTTTTCCAGGATAGTCTCCGGGTTTCAACATGAATAAGGATAAAGAGGTTGATGAACTCTATACCCAGACACCTTATAGCAGAGGCTCTGAACTTAAACCATAAAGGTATCTCTCTTGGTTTTGGCTTTGAAATTGACCTCAATTAAAAACTCTACTAAAAACAATCAAAAAATTATGAATTTATTAGTTAACTTCTAGTATCTGTCATATTTATATACTGTATTTATATACATATTATTTTGCTTAAATTAATTTACAAAACAAGCAAATAGATACAGGTTATATACAAAAGATTATTAAAGAATTAATAAACATAAAATAAGTGTTTAAAAATATAAAAATGAATAAATATTCTTTTCCCCTTTAAATAACTATTTATCGTTTATCAGTAATAAATGAAATAAATAAATAAATTGCAAAGTAAACTTTACCAAATAGAACAAAGAGAATAAAGAAATAAAAGTACAAGCACAAGTAAATTTACAGATAAGAATGTAGAAGCCTTTTGGAAAGTCACATTAAAAATGTGCAAGACATAGTGCAGAGAAGTTGCTTTTTTTTCATACCACATTTACAGAGAGGTGGTGCATTAAAGGAGATTAGATTGTGACTCTGCTGTGCTGTGGATGTATTTGCTGGCAGGTCATCGTGACTGGAGTCCATTTTTTTTTTTTACCAATAATTCTGCTGTGTCTTTACTTTAAATGATTTCCTTCCTTTCTGGAGACATTCCCCTCCTTCACCTACTGCAGTTTTAAGAAAGTGGGCCATCCTCCGGAAACACTCCTCCAAACCGGCACCGGTCTTGGCTGAACACGTCTGAAGAAACCAATGTCGGTTTCCGCAAATCTCCTTCAACTTCAAGATTTCTGCAACATCTCCAGCACTTGCGGCTCCCGGCAAGTCTTGCTTGTTGGCCAGCACAATCAGCGGAAGGCCATTCAGACTCTTATTTCCCAGGATCTTCTCCAGTTCCTGCTTTGCCTCTGCCATCCTCATCTTGTCCTTACTGTCCACCACGAACACCAGGCCAGCTGTGTCCTGATAGTAGTGCTCCCAGTGAACCCTCATCTGATGCTGGCCCCCGACGTCCCACACAGTCAACACGAAACCCTTTTCTTTGGTCTCCAGCATCTCCACGTTGAAACCCACAGTGGGAACGGTCACCACAGCTTCGTTGTACTTCAGTTTGTAGAGCAAGGTGGACTTTCCAGATCCATCAAGGCCAAGCATTAGAATCCGAGCTTCTGAGGGGACTTTGGTTACATGTTGTCCCATTGTTTTTAAATCTGCTGAACAATGAAAGATTCAACCATGCAGCTTATAGATTTAGCAATATCCTGGTTGCGTGATGGTTGCCACAAACCCAAACCTCGCTTCAACTCTTTCTTCTGAATGGATGTGTGTTCTTGTTGTGCTCCTCTTATACAGCACAGCCAATCCACAATCTTACGAATAAGGAAAGGGGTCAAATCCCAAGAGAAATGCCGCTGTACTCTTTCACACTGAGATTCCCTAGCAGTGACCGTAGTTGGAGTAAACTGCTGTCCCTTTCCCGACAGTAACACTGTCACTCTGAGGCAACATGTGACTCATATTTCAGCAAGCATTTGAGGAACTTCTGGAACTTCCTTTACTGCCAGAGTGTGCTTCTGTTCTTGTTGGCATGAAACCCAATTTTAAAGAAGGATTCATACTGGAGTGACAAAGTCATCTGAGCCCAAGCCGATGTCATAGATAATTTTAGCGACTGATTTTGAAGTGTGACGCTTCAGAATTACATGCGAGCTATTTAAAACAACATTCCTGAATATTAGTACAGGTTTAAATATATGCATACACTAAGCACTTCATTAGGAACACTGGTTAGAGCCTCCTGTTGGTCTTGTAATGACTTAAATGATTGTTGGAAAGATGTTGGAAACATTTCTTTGAGATACTGGTCTATGTTGACTAGATAGTATAATAGTGTAATTTTCAGAATCCCTTTAACATTATGAAGCTCTTGTTCTACTGGAAGGCCCTTGAAGAACACTGGCCATGTGTTCATGAACAAATCTTGAGACAACTTTTGCATTGTGGATTAATGGTGCATCATTATGCTAGAAGTAGATATAAAAAGGTCTGTAAATTGTAGGTATGCAGCAATGCAGGAACAATACTCAAATACACTGTGGTACAGTATTAAAGCAATGAATAATTTGTTTTAACGAGCCCAAGGTGTGCCAAGAAAACGTTCCCTACACCATCACACCACCTCCACCAGCCTGGATTGCTTTGAAACAAAGCACATTGGGTCCATGCTGTCATTTATGTGGATAGCACTTACCATATGTGTCCTTCAGCAGAAATGACATTTCGTCAGAGCAGGCTACTGTTTTCGTCACATGTACCTTAAAGCAAAGTGCAATATTTCTTATTTTAGCATATTCTAGTTGGGAACCTGCGGTCAAAGCGCAGGGTCAGTGGTTTCTATTTGTAATAGAATGTAGGGTCTATGTAACTATAAAACCTTGCTGAACCTTCACAATTTTAACTCACGATTAACGTCAAGAATTGGGACGGTTCTTATAAGAACCTTACAAGAACCTCCTAATTGGAAATCACATGGCGACATGGAGGGATTCCCAATTAAAGCAATGCTAGCTAACTAGTCTGGGTGGCTGTAATATAACAATATCGTGTGCTTTAATAGGGAGGATGAAATGATTTAAAGTTCGGCCCTAGACTGTCTGCAAAGTGCAGATTTTATGCTTGCTAAGATTAATGACACAAAATTTAGCACCAACATGATTTAAATGTTACTAAGAAGTTCATAAGAAGGTATCGCTGTGAACAGGTCAGCAGAGAGAAAAAAATCGGTTGCCTTTTATATTGTCCTTGATCAAAAAAAAAAAAGAAATGTAGGTGGTTTGAAAGAAATAGTAGCAGTTCTTGACAAGTGTTGACAGGATATGGTGTTGGAGGTTCTCCACAGGTATGATGTATCATGAAAATTCGTGACCGGTTCATGACTGTTCGGCACGTCTGGAGTCGAAAGTGCGTCATAAATTATTTGTGAGTACGCTGTAACATTTTATGGATAATGCGTAGCAATTTATAGGATATTAACCCATAAGAGCCCAGACCCATTTCTCCTATAAGGGATTTATTATAGGGGGGGTTATTATACAGACCAAGTAGACCACATGGAACACATTTTGAAAGGCGCCACGTGGCATTTTCCCCTGAAAATGTTAGGTTTAAAAGAAAGCGCTATGTGATATGTGTCACTGCAATATTTTCTTAATATGATTTATATTAATTTGTATAAAAAATGTCATATTATAAAATCATTAGAATTGTTAAATAGATTTAAACTTATTTTCATAAAAAAAAAAAAAGATGTAACAGTCAAGGATAAAGCTGAGCAATCAAGAATCTCATGCTTTTTTTGTTCATTCTGTTCATTTTCACAAACAGTTCAGGAATGTAGGAAAGACCCTGTAGAAACTCAAAGGCGACAATGAGAAGGAAATGAGAAAAAGGAAAAAGATTTGAAAGGAAGCAAACACAAAAAGGGACATTTTCTATTCTAGGTAACATCAGATAACAACATACACACTTTACAATTTTTGACTTTTATTCTTGCACTTTTTATTGTTACATTTTCATCATTTTCATTTTCTCTTAAATTCATATTGTTTTTTTGTTGTTTTTTTTTAAACAGATTCTTCAAAACCAACATAACACTTCAGAACAGTACTGTATTCTGTAGGAATACAGGAATACACAAACAAAAAACCCCACGCACACACACACACACACACACACACACATTAAAAAGCTATTCGCTATTAAATCCCATCTGATATTAATAAACCGGAATTTGGTGCATTTCCTTTTTTTTCTTTTATTTATATTATTGGAACTGTGGTTAATAATATTCAATATGTACATTCGCTTTATTAGTCTGTCTCAATGAGACTTCAATATGCAAAATATCATATTTACATTTGATGTTGCATGGCATACTTTTAGGCAAATTTAGGTAAAGCAAAAGAAATGAGAAAGTAATACAACCGAATTTAAAATAAGGCAACAAGAACGTTTCGTTTGATGGCTTCTGGATATAAAGTTATACGAGTCATTTGCTTCCACGACTGCAGTTATTAGAATTCAGGCTGAATCAGGATCAAAGGGACTAAAAATGAACCAAAGATGCATCATCTCTAGAACTGAATATAATAGCTACCAGATTTTTATTTATCTACCAGATTTTCCTTTATTGTTTTATTACAATACATGGGCTGAAGCACAATAAGAGACAGAACATTTCAGACAAATTGAACAAAGCAAGCAATGCCTGTTAAAACATCAGTATAGTATACACACTATGTAAGGAATAAAAAGGTGCTATGATGCTCTTACCGCCGGGAGAGTTGATGATCTCCTAACACAATCCATTTGCACAACAATTTGGCATTGATTTAAACTTCTTTTATTACATGCCTATTAGTTTTACTACTAGACTGAAATTAAATACATCTTGTCTAACACGCCTGAAAAAAAAAAAAAGGAAATTCCTCAGTTCTATAATGGATCCTAGCACTGGAGACTCCTTCCATATATGTTAAGTAAACATTTCATTTTGTTACAGAAAACTCCACCTTACGTTTTTTTCTTTGTTAATTACCGATCCCTTTATAAACCTGTTTTTTTTTTTATTATTAGCCTTTGATTATATTTCTAGTACTGTATATGCCTTACAAGTCCTTATGCTTTAGCTGTTATTAAATAAATTAAGAAAAAGCACATTAACATAAACAAACCTGTGATTTGGAAGAAAAAATGAAGTTAATGTTGTAGAAAATTAACTCACACTTTTTGACCAATCAAAATCGAGATTTCAAAACCGCTGAGTAACTAATGATGTTAGTGAACGTGTGTGATCATACGCTCTTTTCCTAGACATATAGAATTAACACACACAAATAAGTTTGTGTTCTCTCAGTGTACACATTTTAAAACTATACTGAATTAACTCAACTGTAAAAAAAATCCCTTAAAATCTGTGGCCTTTTTTTTTTTGTTGTTGTTGTTGCATGACCTAAAAAATAATAAAGTCATAATACAAAAAAAAAAAAAAATCTCCATAGTATATTTAAATGATGTTTAGGAAGATCTTTGTATTTTATATAGTTAATTTGTTAGTATAAGTATTTCAGCTCAACCTTAGTTAAAATCAATATCAGTATGTAAATTTGATCCAAATGGAATTAAGGCAAAACACTACAAGTGGAAAACAGTAGAAACAGATACTACAATTAATCTTCTAGGAGTATTTTGTTTGTATTGGAATTTATTTATGTTTATTTATGCATATGACAGTTTGTAATATTTTAATATAATAATAGTTTAATATTATATCCAGGTTAAGAAATTACCAATTTAAGAATGAATTCTTCATCTACAACCATCATCAGAAGAACAAATTAATTTCATTATAATTCCTAAAATACTGTTAGATTATGATAATAATTATACTGTATAATATCACAGACCACTAACTTACATTCTTTACTTTCATATCTATGTAACTATTTTATCATTCATTATTATCACTCAATAATGCTCCTCAACATGAATAAATTTATTAATAATATTAAGATTAGATTTTAATGTGTTACAGTAACTGACCTTGAATCTGTCACTCCATTACGTGGCTTCTCATAAATTTTCTCTCTCTATCATGTGCCATTATAAAACAAAACATTTTGGAAAAGAAATATAATAAAATAATGACATAACGGGTTGATACGAGGTTACTTCAATTTTGATGTGATTGTAATAAACAGTTCTTGCTCCAAAAATAGTTTTGAAATGGTTTCCCATTTTCATCCTTACATTATATCAATATGAGGCAACAATATATTCAAATCGATTGATATACGTACTTATAATTCTGAATATATTATTAGTTCATATGAATCGTGGTTCACTGGCCAGCTACTTTGGCGCCACGCTTTTTAAACTTCACCACCATGACCGTGATGTTGTCTGGGCAGCCGCGGTAAAACGCCTGCAGCACGATGCTCTTGGCGCCGAAATGCGGCTCGTCGAGGCGCTCGCGGATGAAACGCACGGCCTCTTCGTTGCTGAAGGCGTCCCACAGGCCATCCGACGCCAGGATCATGAACTCGGGTTGCAGTTTGTCCAGGTCAAAGGTCACCACGTCAGGCTCGGGGATGACCACGTTTAGCTTCTTGAGGGGGTAGTCGCCCAGGGATCGGGACATGGCCAGGATTCCCTGCACGCGCCACGAACCGTTGAAGCTAATGAAGCCACCTGATAGAAGAGAATGAAATATTTAAGTCACTGAACGTAACACCGGAATAACACCGGCGTAAAGGAAAACTCCACAATGAACCTTGTTACATCTTTGCAAGGTGCTGTATCCACACCATTCTCGGAGAAGGTAGAAGCTGATCTGGACGACATCGCTATGACATCTACTAGGAGGGAAATCAATCTCAAACAACGGATAGCGGTCAGAATTTGCTGATATCCTGAAAAGCAAAAAGCTTCTTTTCTCACACTGATAGGTAGAAATCTATAACGCAGACGATGGTGAAGTAAAATCGCCTGAAAAGAAGGTTTAAAAGTAGAATAAAAAGATTATAATCAAATGCACGCCCTTTAATAAAGTATGTGTGATTTATGTCTATGTGCCGTCTGGCACATCGGGGGGACAAATATGTATCCGTCGTTTCTATGGCAGTTATTTAAAGAGGCCGGGTTGCCAGCTCGATTGTATCTGAGCACTTGGGGTGAAGGAATTTGCTCAAAGGTCCAACAGTGGCAACCCACGGGGTTCGAGCCGGGGACCTCCTGGTCAGCAGGCTAAAACCTGGTTAAATAAATTACAATGGTGCACAAAGGGTGCCAATTTTTGTGAGTGATATCTCTATTATCCATCATACAGTATAACCAAGTGTACAAAGGTTATGACTCAAAGATGTACAAGGAGCTGTAAGATATTTATGAATACACTAATTCACCAATTCCTGATAACATCTTAGTGTATCAGCACAGTCTTCTTATCCGCTGCTTAAAAAAAAACAACAACAACAACACCAGGACAAAATGTTAAGCATCTTCCCTATCCTTATTTGCATCAATGTAAAAAAAAACACATGATGAATATCAATCTCGAGTAATTCAAGACTAGTAAGACGGCAAAGCATTAATAAGCACTCAAGCTGTTCACAATGGTGACTCCAGTTTGTTATTAATAGTATTACGTGTTTCGGCTATTTTGGTCGACTCCCTTGAAGGGTTATGTGAGGACTAACGAAGCGCTGTTACAGGAAGAGTCGACGCAGTTAAGATCATTTTTCAATAACAGGACGAGCGAAGAATTGTATTCCTTCTCCACCTTGCAATTTGATTTAATTTATTAAAAAAACGACACATCAAATTATGTTAAGTGTTATGGAGGAGCCGGGACTATTGGTGCGGCTGCGTTCATGGAAGATTATTCAACAATCAGATTTTAGAAGTCAACACCATTCTGCTCAATACGTCTCATTGTTTATACTGCTTTATACTGTATACAGGATCACGGAGTCCATCCCAGGAGACGACAAAGGGTGCCAATCCATCCCTGGAAAGGCTGGCACTCTATCACAGGGTGCACACACTCACATGCATGTCCTGGAGTACATGAAGAAAACCCACCACGCTCCATGCGCACAGGCCCGATGTGGGAATCAAACCCAGACCCTGGAGGTGCAAGGCGGCAGTGCTGAGCACTAAGCCGCCGTGGTACAAGTCAAGCAGTTTAAACTCAAAGAAAGCGAAATTTGTCACCCATTACACCACGTGAAACTTGACCTGTGCAACAACCTTTATCTGCATTTATTATACACATGCAATGCAAGCTGTAACCATTAGGGGGCAACAAAGCATCATTTCACAGACATTACACATTTCATCCTTGGATTTTGAAAAGCTTTTTTTTTTTGTCCATTTCTTTGTGGCCCACCTGCTTTCTTGATCCTCTTTCGCTCTTTGAGTTGGTAGGGTTTGTGGTCGTATGACAGGGGGATGGCATTACCATCTTTATCACACAAAACTCCTCTGGAATCACCGACGTTCCCTACTGTCAGCTCCTTTTCAGACAACATCGCCACCAGGCATGTTGTTCCTAAAGGGAAAAAAAAAGGAAGAGGTGCGGAATGGTTAGAGCTGTTAGAAGGAACACGACCACAAAGAAAGTGAATCCACAAAACCAGGAGTGTTTTACCGTCCGACCTTTCCTTATGAAATACCTTCTTTCTTTCAGACCCAAAACGCAGTATACACTTGCTCTTGGGAATCAGCCAATCTAAACACCTGCTAACTTCAAACAATGCTCGGCCTCTCCGAAGCAGCGACTTCAACTCTGCTTTTTGTCCCCCTCCGCTTTTCCTTTCCGAATCCTTTCTTTTCGCTCCCTTTTCCATTCTTTGTTTAATTTTCCCAGGCCCAGGATTTGCTCACCGAGATCCCATCGGCACCGAGCAAACCGCCTGTCGGACCATCTGTTCCCCCCTCAGAGCTTTTAGCGTCTCTTTTAAAGACTAAACAAAGCATATCGATCAGAAAAAATAACTCGACTCGACCTGATTCGTGGGGATTACAACATGATTTTTATGTATGCATCGAGGTTTTTTTTTTTTATTAGCTTGCAGATGATCGAGTGTTTTTTGTTTTTTTTTTCGTTTCATGACACTGCTTTAGAAAGCGATGGTAATAAAGAAAGTAGAAGGGTTCATACCAGGACAAACTGAATCACTTACTACAAAGAAGGTACGGAACACTGTATTCCCAACAGCACGAAAACGATCCAGGACTCTGGGAAAGTCTGGTGATTTTCACGCTCAACAACACCTGATTCACGTTACCATTTATAGGTTGTTGTAGATGTAGGTGGTGCCGATGGATTGGCACACTGTCCAGGGTGTACCCCGCCTCATGACCTAAGTCTCCCACGACCTATATACAGGATAAAGCGGTATAAGAGTGAGTGAGTGAGCGAGAAGAGGTTCTGCCCACTATGAAGGATTTAATCTGCCAGAAAATGAGGCGGATTACATGAGGTTTAGGTTCGGCTTCTCTTCTTTTCCAATAAAACCCACCTTCTGCATTATGATTGGTTACAACAATTCAGTCTCATCTATGACTGGTTAGATGCTTTACCAAATGGCGCGCCGATCAGTGCACCTTCCTCAGCCAGAGATGAAAGTTGCTCTCACAAAGTTTCCCGATCAGGAATAAAAGCAAAGTTTGTCTTCTGGTAACTTCTCACATCACCCCGACACGAGGTGAACATACACAGAAAGAGAAACATACACAGATAGTCACTCACTCACCATCTATAATGCTATACCAGGGTACACCCTGGACGGGATGCCACAGGGCACACACATACCCACTGATTCACACGCTGCAGGCAATTTGGGAACATCTATTACCCTAATCTGCAGGTCTTTGGACAAGCACAGAGAGAACATGCAAACTCCAGACACACAGACCCGAGACCAGGAATCGAACCCTCGAACCGGAAGGTACAAGGCGACACTGCGCCACCGTGCCGCCTGAACGCCAGATAATCTACTCTAAAATATTTGTTAACAGTAAATAATGTGACACAGATGCAAATATCTTTACTTTTACTAAAATTCTGTACCAGAATTGACCCGTTCCATTCACTGCGGTGTAGATTTCAGTAAACACAAAAAATAGATGGCCAGGGGTAGCTCAGTGGATAAGGCATTGGACTACGGTTCGGAAAATCCCAGGTTCAAACCCCACAACCATCAAGATGCCTCTGTTGGGCCCTTAACCCTCAACCGCTCAGATGTACTGTATAATGAGATAAAAATGTAAGTCGCTCTGGATAAGAGCGTCTGCCAAATGCCTAAATGTAAGTTACCCTATAGTGCATTACCCTATAGACAGCTTTGTTTCATTATGCTCACTAAGAATGTGGAAGATTTCCAAGCTTTTAATTAATTATAAAATGAAACAACAGATCACAAGCCCAATGAAGCTAAATCAAACACAGAACAGGAGACGTAACCAAAAGAACAAAGATGTGAAATGCGAGAGACGAAGAGTGGATATTTATAGAAAGGAAGAGGAGAGAAGTAAAGACACGAGAGATGAGGAGAGAAAATGAGGGAATCTCCCTAGTGTGCCCTCTCACACTCATATAATCGTTCTCTCATACATTCTCTCGTTCCCTTCCAAGCTTTTAATGTTAAACAGGGTGTAGGAGTACAGCAACCTCAAAACCATGGATTCGTGACATATCCAGCTGGAATTCTTCCTATAGTCTCATTCAAATCTATTTAAAATTCCTTTTGAATATTGCGATATCATGTCCAAGCCTTACTGCCAGGCCTTCCTATTTCGTTTTTAATTACCATGACTAAGCGCTGCAATTATTAGCACCTAATATTAATTTCGTACATAAATGTGAAAAGGGTCAAATACATTCTTTGCTGTTAATTAGCAGAGATGGAAGCAGCAACACAAGTAAAAGTACAGCTATTATAGGAACAATTCCTTTGAGTAAAAGTAAAAATCGATAAATCAGATAAATCAAGCAGGGATTCAATAGGTCGTCTGGTGAAAAACTCGCGCTCCATCACTTTTCGTGTACACCGCTTCATCCTGTATACAAGGCCGCTGGGGGGGTCTGAAGACCATTCACAGGAGACTGGGACTGATTGGGGTGCCAATCCATCGTAGGCCACTTATTCACTTATTCATACATTATGGGCAATGTGGGAACGGCAATTATCCTACCTTGCATGTACAAGTTATTTTGTATCGAAAAAATAATAATAATACAAGTCCGACCCTTTAGAAGCAAAATGTGAAGAAATTAGAGCGGTGGTCAAAACTTTTTCACAGTCCTATATTTCATCATTTAAACAGATTAATCTTACAATGAAAATTAGATTTTAAAAAAAGGGAATTACATAAACATTTATCTTTTAAACAATTGTTGGTACCCTTGCTGTGGATTGTGTCTCACTTTGCCAACACCTACAGTTTAAGTGTTGTTCTATAATGCTTGAAGGATCTAAAAGCAGTGTCCTTATTCGTGATCCGTCTTCTTCCATTTCACCATAACGGCTTACATTTTTATCTCATTAGACATCTCAGCAGTTGCCTTGCTCAAGGGCCCAACAGGGGCAGCTTGGTGGTGGTAGAATTTGAACCTGGGTCCTTCTGGACCATCATAGCCCAATACCTTAACCACTGAGCTAGCCCTGCCTCTTCAGCTCACGCTACAGGCTCGATTGTGTGGATGCAACCCAGTTGCATGTAGAAATTTACATTCAAACTCTCCTGTTCTTCAGGAAGTACATGATGACAAGTATCCCCAAGAGCTCCCAAGTCCCATGAGAGGAAAAAACGGTCTACATCATCCAGAGATCTCCATCAAGCATTACAAATCCTTCACCATACCATCAATCTTTTTACACCAAACCAACACTTTTGGTATCTCGTTACTGCCAAAAACGGTTTATTTTCATCCCATCTAACCAAAGAGCTCAGTTCAAGTCAAGACTCCAGTGGAGTAGTATACTCCAGATGCTTATTTTTGTGGTCAAGTGGCTTGCCTTCATAATAGTTTGTTGGCACGAAGGTGATGTTTAATTATAGACTTGGAGACATGGTTGCACTAAAATGCTATCTCTAAAAATGATCTTCCACCATGGGAGGAAAATACATTTTCAGCCTTCCTTAACAACTACAACCACACAATCTCATATTTATATATATAAGGGTTTTAAATTTCCAGGTTAAATGTTACAAATGTAGTGGCACAGTGGCTTAGTAGTTAGCACTGTTGCCTTGTACCTCAAGGATCCAGGTTCAATTCCTACCTAGGATCTGTGTGCATGGAGTTTGCATGTTCTCCACATGCTTGGTTGGTTTCCTCCATGTGCTCCGGTTTCCTCCCACACTCCAAAAACATGCAGATTAGGCTTAATGGTGTTCCCAAATTGCCCATAGTATATGAACGTGTGTGTGTGTGTGTGTGTGTGTGTGCCCTGTGATGGATTGGCACCCTATCCAGGGTATACCCCGCCTCTTGCCCTAAGTCTCCTGGGATAGCCTCCAGACCCCTCACGACCTTATATACAGGATAAAGCGGTATAGATGATGAGTGAGTAAGTGTTACAAATGTTTAATTACGCTAATTAATCAGAAATTCATTTTCCCTGTTACACATCTTTACTGATGTTACTAATAATTACTAATGGCTGTACATTTACATGTAGATTTTCAGTACGTACAAAAAAAAGAAGCAAATACACAA
>JAQMYJ010000018.1:6206194-6224688 GCA_030014305.1 Clarias laeviceps | reverse complement strand
TATATATATATATATATATATATATAAGTAAGCTTTTGATAGAATGTTTGATATTAAAAAGTCCTTATACTTTTTAGATTCATTATACGTAAAGTCAAATATTTCAAGCTTTTTTTTGTTATTCTGTTGATGATTACAACTTTCAGCTCATGTAAATCAAAAATCCAAAATATTCAATAAATCTACTAAGATCAGTCAAAAAAAAAGGATTTCGAATAAAAATCTCAAACTTCAGAAAGGTATGTTTCTCATGTATGTCACTGCTGATACACTTAGCACAAGTTACTGCATCAATGTGGTATAGCATGGAGTCAATCAGCCTGTGGGACTGTTGAGGCTTTGATAGCAGCTTTCAGCTCATCTGAAGCCGTAATCTCCGAAAACAATAAAATGCTTGGCATATTTGACTTTATGTATAATGAATCTTGAATGAGTTTCACTTTTTGAATTAAGTTACAAAAAAAAAAAACTTTTTTATTCTAACTTAGTGAGATCCACTTTATTTTATACTGTTTAAATCAAAATCAATAAACAAGTGTAGCATTTAAATAGAGATTAGTTGGAAGTGAATTTCAATTGAAGTAATGGAATTGAAGTTTGCACCCTCCTGGGTTTTTAAAGTGCTGGAAAACAATATATTTAATATAGGCTTATTTTTAAAAACAAGACTTCAAAATTAAATTACGACGTTCCCCGAAGACGAGACAACAATTCCAAGCACACACAACAAAAAGTAAAAAAATAAGTTTTGCTATGAGTCTCCCAGACTTCAGCCCTGATTTAACGGCAGCACTGCATGGTATGATGAATAGAAATGTGCAGGATAGCGGGCTGTGGGTAATTATTACAGCTGAGAAGGAACCAGATGCTTTTCAGAGGACATAACATGTAGCTAAAATTTGTGAAAAGGGACTCATGCAAGTTATTTTTATGGCACATTCATGTTCAGTGAGTAGCTATATTTGTTCCCACAGGTTTTCAAAGATGAAAAAATCTCTCCTGTCAGTCTTCTACTTCACACTCCAGTCCAGCAGGTGGCAGTATTGGCACCAGCAACCCATAAACTCAAAGAAGAAGTGCACATAAAGTACTTGGAGAAAATTGCATTTTCTATTAAAGCTGTGGCATATTTTTAAAGAATGAATTCATTTGGGTAATTTAATGTTTGTATGGTTTAAAACAATACAAATGACCCAACAATTCGATTAATTGAATTAATCGACCCCCCCAAAAAAGATTAAATTGCATAATCAATTAAATTGCACAACGCTATTAACCAGCCAATCATGCAAAAAATGATCTCTGTTATTTCGACCTTGTTGGCATGGTTCTACATGCCAGTCATTCTTATTTGCATTTTTCAAGAGCCTGCTAATTTTCATTCACAACATTCTTTAGAGTTTATACAGGAGCAGAAAAAAAATTGTGGGCAGAAGCGTGTTGTCTTCAGAAATAAGACAGCAGGGCCAGAAATACTTAAACTATCCTGTCTGGCACCAACAATTACACCACACTTAAAATCATTTAGGGAGAAAGAATTGCGAAATCCAACCATCATTTAGTGAACATTGCATCCGGACACAAATGGATAAGAACCACTGAGGAAATTAAGAAACTTGTTGTCACACAAACATGGGTGCCAAGAAGAATTATAAATTAAGGTTAAGTGAGGTTTAATGTCTATTTATTCCATACTTGGCTCCGCTAAATTATATATAAATGATAAATTATATAAATATTTAACTTTTCTAAATATTTTGATTGTTTTTATATGCAAAAAATATTGGTAATATTGGTACTTTTTTCAAGTGGCTGGAACAGATTATTAGCATTAACATTATTTCCTATGGGAAAATGTTTCGCAATACAAAATTTCGCCTTAAGAATTTCGCCTCCGGGACGGATTAAATTCATATGCCAAGGAACAACTGTAGATGGTGTTGCTGCTGTTGGTATTTCGGCTGCTCCTGGCAAATGGGGTCGCCACAGCTTGGCACAGGTTTTACGCCTGATGCCCTTCCTGATGCAACTCCCCCCATTATACTGCATTCATTGGCTGGGGTTTGATCACTGGCTGGGAATTGAACCCGGGCCTTCGGCATGGCAGGCGAAACTAACAACTGTAGATGGTAATAAACTGAAATGCATTTCAACAGTGAAGTAACTATCTGGAAACACTGTGGTTAGTTATGAAATCCAAAAATACCAAAAAAGAGAGGAATGAGAAATGATGGAGTGACCTCGTCTATGAATTTTTCAACTCTCTCTTCCTTGCTCAAAATCATCATCAATAAAGCATCAGTTCTTTTTGGAGAGAAGTGGCACAGATGAATAAAACACTTCATGTCTGTGGGCATATCTAGGGCAGCCTCCAACGCCTCATCCCTAAAATGGGTAACATTTCAATGATTTGAATGAAAGGTGGGATACAGTATGTACAGTATTTTTACAGCAGGGGTCATCAATTTAAAAGACATTACAGACACAAGATTTTCATTTTGTACTAGAAAAATAAATGAAGCCATGATGACAAATACTTTTTACAGTCCCTGGTTCATAATGTGACCGATTTTATGTTACTGCGTTAATAAATACTGCATTAATCCTTAAGCATTTATGCGAGTTTGTTCTCGAGTGATGGTGTAAAATCAAGTCCTAAAGTGTATGTTGAGAGGGGTTAGTTTAAAGCAAGCACAGTATAGTATTTTGTGAAATGTAACAAGTAGTGCGTACAAATAAAAACACAGATTAAAAAACGAAAAGTATTTCAACATCGCCAGCCAATTAGAAACCTGATCAGACAAACAGCATTCATGATAAAGATGATCATACGTATGTCATGTGATCCAACCACAGTGACATGATTGCGTATAATAGAGGGGGAAAAAAAATAACATCTCTCTCGCTCCCTCACTTTCTCTCTCTCTTGCTTGCCACAGAGGGATTTTTAGATAATTATGAGAAGCGTCAGAAAAATAAATCTTTAATTAAATAGTACAGGAAGCATATATCGTCAAAAGATGAGACAGATCAGCAGCTGCTAAATCAAACTGTACAGTAGAGGATGGGGGGGGGCTTAGGGGGAGGCAATCTATATCTAAACTTGTCCAGTTCCAGTTTTTCGATCTTGGCTATCAAGACTAGAACCTGATCATCTTCTGTTGTAGCTCTTTTTGCCCCCACAAACACTTAAATCAGGTAGTTTCTTTAGGGCATGACTATTCCTATTCTCAATACAACACCTTCCATCATTACTTAAATCAACGAAATACAAACTATGCACAATAAAAAAAAATCTCATATCGCAGGCTTTACCGGATCTTGTGATGAAATTTCTCATGAATGAAGGTGTGACCGGTTTTCCAGCAACAGCATTTTAACCGCAAAAACCTTTGCACATCTAATCATGGCTCTGGCATACTTAGAAAACTTTCTACCTTGATGATATTCTGTGGCTTCTACTGAGACTATGTTATATTATACCTGGTTGAAAACCTCTGTCTATTCCACCGCTACCACCGACCAAGACCATTCCTAGTAACTGTAACATTCCAAGTAACTGTAGTAGATGTTGAGGATTTTTGGGCCCAAGCATGGAGATGCAAACAAGCTACTGTCGTACAAGTGTTCTCCGAGATCTGAAGACAAATCCATTTTTTATTAAATCCTCACTCGATAATGCACTCCAGCTAATTTAAAGTTTAGTTTTGCAAGCTCAGAGCACCCCGGGTTTTCCATCCCAAACAAAATCCCAGTGATCCTCGGCATCACAGCTTACCTGCTTCATCATAGGTGGCAGAGAGCTTCTCCAGCACCTCCTTGTCTACGTTGAGGATCTGCTGCTCTAAGATGGACTGATAAGACAAAAGACTGTTCTCCTTTTCTTTCTCATAACTCTGTAGATGCTGCTTCAGGACCTCGGGCAGGCGGGTTTTCACATATTCTGCTGCTGCCTGGGGAAGAAAAAAAAAAAAAAAGAAACGTATTTGTTAATGTTCAACAGTGCAATTTTATTTGCTTTTTTTTAACCTCTACTATTTTACCTATCAGCCTGGCGCGGACACATTTCAATTCGAAGACGACTTTCCTATTGTTCCTATTAACTAGAGACAGAAGATGTGCCAGAGATTTAGGAACAAGTCAACAGCTCTAGTGTGTCGTGAAAGTGACTGTAAGAGGGAAAACTCAAAATGATACGTGATTTCAAAAAACTATTTTTAAAAATCCAATTTGATAAAACTAATCAACACCAGTCGGCTTGATTCCCGACCAGTTTGATTCACACCTCTGTGTGCATGGAGTTTGGATGTTCTTCCGATATTTGGTGGGTTTCCTCTGGGTTCTCCGGTTTCCTCCCACAGTCCAAAGGCATGCAGATTAGGCTAATTGTCGTTCCCAAATCGCCAGTAGTGTGTGAATATGAGTGTGTGCCCTGCAATGGATTGGCGCCCTATCCAGGGTGTACCACGCCTTGTTCCCCAAGTCTTCTAGGATAGGCTCCACGCCCCCCACCCCCCACCCCCCGCTACCCAGTATACAGGATTAAGTGGTATAGACGATGAGAGAGAGAGTGAGTGAGTAAACAACACCACATTTTGTTGTTAACAAGGTTTTCTTAAATCTTTAGATGACGAAGATTTATTAATCTCCATGTTATTATTATTTTTTTTTATAGACTTAATTACTTTCTATTCTAAACTGCTCTTCTACTCCTTATGTCAATAGAATACAGTGAATGGCTTCATTGTGAGCTGGTGCTGACAAGAGGAAACCCTAAAGTGCCCCCAGCAAAAGATGTCCACAAAAAGGCCCAAGCCTTACATATTCACATAAAAATGGATGAAAGTTAATAACCACCCAGACAAACACTTTCAAAGAAGCTCCAATAACTATTCTCTGAGTTACTCTTTGCACTGCTGACATGGATAAATCAGCAGAC
This sequence comes from Clarias laeviceps, assembly GCA_030014305.1. NCBI lineage: Eukaryota > Metazoa > Chordata > Actinopteri > Siluriformes > Clariidae > Clarias > Clarias laeviceps. The sequence goes on along the minus strand of JAQMYJ010000018.1, from coordinate 6,219,749 downwards.
AAACAGACAGTGATGGGAAGAAGAAAAGTGCACCGACAGCCAAATGCCGCCGCTCTCCTGGCCCTCGTCAAGCTGAGCTGGAGAAATTGAAGTCACAAACCATTTGGCCAAAGAGATAACAACCTGTGCAGCCTTTTTTAACAGGATAAACTGTCCAAGATTCTCATAAAACATTTATACTTTCCTTTGCTCAGAAAAAAATATCATATCACAATACCTGCATCATTTAGATAAATCAATAATTATTACTGCACTGCTGGGTACTATTGGAGGAAGAGCTAAAATATATTTTAAAATACTGATAAACTAGCATTTCACTAGTGCTTGGACACCATCAGGGTAGAAAGTTTTCTCAGTACGCCTGAGCCATAATCGGACTGCCTGTTTCACGTCTAAAATGCTGGCCTCCCAGGAACTCCTCCCTTACGCAAAGAAAATATATTTCTTTATATATTAACTGTCAACATATTAAATGATTTAGTGTTTTAATCTACTGGTAAATTGAAAATATTATGTGTGTATAGTGTGTGTATATGCCCTGAGATGGGCAGGCACCCTATCCAAGGTGTACCCTGCCTTGTGCCCTAAGCCTCCTGGGATAGGCTTCAGGTCTAAAGCGGTATAGAAGATGAGTGAGTGAGTAGTGTGTGTATAATTCTTAAACATGCATAAAGTTTCAATAATGTTTCAATAAAATATTTATAAGTATAAATATAATGGTTTTTGTCTTCATTTTAATATATATATTCATACAGGGTCCATTCATACAGTATATTGCAATATAATAATAAATATAAGTACTAATTTCCTATATATGGAAATGTATTATTTAATATATTGGATTATATTTTACAAAATATTGCCATTTTTTCCCCCGTTAAGGGCTTTAATGGGCCAAACATGTAGAAATGGCTTAGAATGAGGACAAGACTGTACAGGAGATGTAACTCAATAACTCCCAGCCGAGTTCCTGTAAAGTGCAAGTGGTGCAAGTGGGCAGTCTAGCCTTCTTTAAAACCGTTCAAATGTTTTTTACTGCTGCGGAGAGTCTCATCAACATACTGTGCTTTAAGTCTTCTGTAAATGTTAATCGGTGAGAAAGTTCACCACCAGTCCCGGTTTGACATGAACACTGCTCGTACCTATCTAAAGAAACTGAGAATACCCTACTAGCTGGTTCACCTTTTAAGGGGGAGGAAAAAAAGTTAGCATTTGCCAGCCTCCGTCAAATTAGCTGGTACTTTTTTATCAATCAATGTCTGCTTGCACAGGAAGAACCCACTTGACAGACAGTGGAACGGGAAAGGAATTAACCAATCAGACTGCAACCCACAGGAGTCGAAATTCTGATGAGAGCTAAGTGGACAGCTAAGATCTCAGACAATTCATGAGCTGTCTCATGTCTTCAGATGCTCCTTCTACAGATCAAGTCTAACTTTTATTAATGCCCTTCAGGCAATAGCTTCTTTGAGTAAGTTTTTACACAGGACATGAATGTACCGTCACCGTCTGAATTAAGGGTGTGTGATAGGTATGAGTACACGACGAGACAGCTCTTACAGCCTTGTACTGAAATGCTAAAACTGGCCAGACCCTTCAATTCCCTGCTTTCAACCGAGTTAAACTAAATACAACTTAACAGTGCCACAATCACAGCAGCTCAAAAGTGGACCATGAAAATATAGAGACAGGCCCTTTAACTTTATGGTAGCCTGCTAGCACGGGGGTGTAAAGTACACAGAAAGTGTGGCACTCAGGAAATAGCAGGGACTGAGTAGAAAGAAAAGAATCTGTACAAGGCAGCGTGGGTGGGAGAAGAGGCGAGGCAAGAGAAAGGAAACTGAGGGACAAGGTTAAAGATAAGGCTGCATGGAGCGTGTATGCGTGAGTATGTGTGTGTGTGTGTGTGAAAGAGTTGTCAGTGGCGCAGTGATTAGAGTGCAGATAGATTCGTAAAAAAGCACCCAGGACTCTGAGACATCTTTATACCCTGCCAGAGCAGGAAGCAGAGGATGTCTCCGGAATGTATAAAGCACCTCGAGATCTTCATCTAGGTGGTGCTTCAGGAACCGACAAAGCCAGAATGCGCTACTATCTCTCGCCTACTGCCTGCTGATCATATCAGGACGAATCCATTTGCTAAAAGAGATACGGACGATGGCATCCCAGCTGAGGTGCTCTGAGGCTCCTCCAGCCTTTTCAGCACTGCAAGGTTTGCTCAGTCTGACCTTAACAAGAATCTGAGACACTCATGGACAAGCAGAAACACGGCTGCTGCCTGTGGTGGGGCAAAAGCAACTTAACTGAGTGCTAGTTTTGGACATCACAACAAAAATAATGCTGTGTTTAGATTCGTGAATAGAAGAAGGTTACATGTAGGACCACTTCTCAAATGTGGTCCTACATGTTACCTCATCTTAAGATGGAAATATGCTTGCTTTTAACTATGTGTACACGCATGTGTGATGGCTGCCTCGCGTATCTTGCTTTTGTTTCATTTGTAGCTTGTGCACGTCCTCAAAAATGCAATATACATGTAAACACTAGGGGGAGTGTAGTCACAATGGCAGGAAGTTTCAAGAAGAAAAAAAAAAGTTGTATAAAAAAAGTTGTGAGATCAGGTCTGCAATTACCCCAAATGGATGATGTGTCTTTAATGCTATGCGGTGACAAATATGTATGTCAAAACATTTGGCGCGAGAAGTGGACTAAAGTATTTGGCCACACTTGCAATGATATTGTATCCAAATACGTACACTTTAATACGGAGTTGGTCTCTTTTTTGTAGCTATTACAGCTTCCACTCCACTTGGAAGGATATCGTAGTGTTTCTGTGGGAATCCGTGCCCATTCATTCTGTAGAGCATTCATGATGTTGGACGAGAAAGCCTGACTCACAATCTACATTCCAGTTCATCCCGAAGGTGCTCGATGGGGTTGAGGTCAGGGCTCTGTGTTGGGGCCGATCAAGTTCTTCCACACTGAACTCATCAAACCATGTTTTATAGTCATGTTGACGGCCTTCCTCAAACTGTTGCCACAAAGTTGGAAGCATAGCATTGTCCAAGATGTCTTGGTATGCTGAAGCTATGAGATTGACCTTCACTGGGGATAAGGGACCTGATTGAAATTCAATAATTAAAAGGTTTGGCCAAATACAGTAGCTCATCGAACGTTGCCATATTTGGTTACTTCATGCAAAATTGTTTGATTGAATTCTCCAGTGTGCTGGAATCCTCTAGTAACATGCGTAGTAAATGCAAACAAATACGCTCACGACGTTGCCGGTTGACCACACGAACATACTGTATATATATCTTTTGAGCAAGTATATTTCCACCCAAAAGAACAAACAGGGACAAACCAAAGAAGCCTTTTGGGTTATAGACTTAGATTATTTTGATAGCAGTAACCATAGGGAGCCGCGCTGACTATGATTTTAAGGCTTTAACTACAACAATTAATGCGGAGAAATGAAGAATTATGGAAATTTGTTGTTTAGTTTTCAAATACCGTTCAGATTGATGAAATTAAACAGCTGCTTTTAGACATGCATAATAAGTCAGTCTAACTTGAACACATTTTCCATTGATTTTTTCTTCTTTTTTTTTTACAGAGAGATGATTGTCAGCTGTAATCACACACACATACAAAGGAACAAGGAATAGGTTATATAAAAAGCTGGAGAATTCATTCACTGTAGGTCTGACTAGCTGCGTCTGAACAATGTCCAAGCCTTTGTTTAAAACTTCTACACTGAAATTTGAAATGGATCCCTTCAGGAAGTGGCAAGGGCACAGAGCGAGAGAGAGAAAGAGAGAGAGAGAAAAAGCGAAACACATGAAACATTACTGTGTAGGAGTAAAAAGAAAAAAGGGGTGAAAAAAGGAGGCTAAGGTGCAGGGTGAAAGATAAGGCTACATGCAGCATGTATGAAGAAAGATTTGTTCTTCCCAAAAACGTGTCTCGGTTTACGTCTCACCATTGCTTCAGTGAACAATATCCAGGGATTCATACATACTTTCAAAGTGGTTGATACTGTTTTTGTTGTCAGTATACAGTTGTAAAAGAGTAATGATTATAATCTCTCTGGTATCACTGAGAACAGGCTAATCGACTCCAGTGTGCAAATTAGGGATTAAAAGGTCTTTCCGTTAACAGCACTGTACAAACAGAACTGATTTGAATTGAATGTTGAGGTTGAGAATTGGCAGAGGGAAGCGTCAAGTTCTGTAATACAAGAGATGTTCAAGCGTCAAGTTCTGTAATACACGAGACTTCTGATTGTCCAGAATAACAGAACACAGTTATGAGATTAGAAACTTCCTTTAAGGGGCCTCCGAGTGGCGCAGTGGGAAAGTGCTCGCCCTATCATCCGGAGATTGCGAGTTCGATTCCCGGGTGATGCTGTAACCTCTCGCAGCCTAGAGAGAGTTGATTGGCTGAGCTCTCACTCTCTCCCTCTCTCAGAGGAGAGGGATGAGAGGTACTTTGTGCTTCTACATTATTCACGGCTCTACAGCCAATCAGGGGCATCTGTGAGCGTGATAGCGCTGTCCTCCGAGTGTGTTACGCCGCCTCCAACGCCGCGTGAGCAAGCAGTTCGAAAAGATGAGGTTGTCTGGCGTCACGTGGTTCGGAGGAAACACTTGATAGTCTTCGGCACTCCTGACTGAGTGGTAGTAGTAGCAGCCTTAATGTGGGAGCCCCCTAGTGATGGGGAGGAATTGGACACGACTCAATTAGGGAGAAAATCGGGGAAAAATCCCCCCCCAAAAAAAGAAACTTCCTTTAATTTTCTATATAATCCCCTGTTACACTAACACACTTATCTCAGTGTTTCACTAGTGCTTAGTACTAGGATACAGTCAAAGAAGAGAGTTTTCTCAGTATGCCCGGAGTCTTGATCGGACTTCCTGCTTCACGCTGGCCTCTCAGGAACTCCTTTAAATGGCCCAAACATGTTGAAGTTCGGGACTGCCAAAAACTTCTAGCCAAGATCCTGTAATGTGCAAGTGGTGTTTGTGAATGATTGTGTGTACGTTCCCACAGACAGAAACATCTCTTCCGCAAGTTGCAGACAAGTTTTGATTGTCTGGATCATCCGTTCTATCATATTATTAAAACGTTTGCACAATTCACATATTTTTCTGCACCTTCATTCCTGTAAATTTCATTACAAGATTTGGTTTTGACTCGAACGGCTCTCGTAGTTACCAAAAGTTTATGAGATTGGATCTCTGGCAACTGTTCGGTCCTTGAGCAGGGCCTCAAATGCTCGGCTATGCAAATCACTTGTAGGTCCTTTGGGACGAAAGCATCTGCCAAATGAACAGAACATAAAATAGTGGCTTTAAATTGGGTCTTAATCTTTTCTTAGCTTGGAGCGAGCAATAAAGACTCCATACATTTACTTTCTAGGTCCATCAAAGGTGCTTAATTGTTGTCCTTTCCCAGTGGGATCCCTGTTTAAAAGAAGAAATCTATATTAGCGCCTGGCAGCTCGATAGGACACACAGAAATGGTCCTTCTAAGTAGTTCAGTTATGCAAATTCTCTCCTTGAAATCTAATCAAAGGAGTCCGATCAGCTGGAGGCCACTGAATAGGATAGGTTGAGTTAAAGGATGTGACATATATATCCTGAGAAAGACACTAAAAGCCAGTGTGTGTGTGTGTGTGTGTGTGCGCGCATGTGTCTGTGGATATGTGTGGGTATGTATAATGGCTAATTTCATTAAAGCAGACAGCCGCAGCGCTCATATCATCGGCGTGTCGCTTGCCACAGATCCTTCTTCCTCCTGCCTGGAACTAATTGCGCGCTGCCGAACACTGTGAACCTACAAGCACCAGGCTCCCTGAAAGCAAAAGAGAAAGGTCTGTGTTCCAAAAATAGACACTGAGTGGCCACTGCAGTGGTTTGGTACTTGATCCCTCCATCCGAGTTTCACTCCAGTGACCTTCATTGGGCTCACGGTTTTGTTGGCGAGAAAAATTGAAGCACAATCAAACGTCCCGGTGTTACAGTACAAAGGCACATCTTGAAACACTTGTACATAATTTTGCAAGGAATGACCTATTGACCTGAGTAAAGTCCTTGGAATTCGCTGTGATACAATTGAAATTATATTATTAAAAAAAAAATAATTGAGTCCAAATGTTTGTATGCCCCTAGTACCAGGAGCGTTCGGGTCAAACCGGGACTAGTGAAGGAAGTCATAAAACTGACATTTAAAGAAGACTTTAAGCACAAAAGTGCATTCAGCGAGTTGAAGGCCTGATCCTTGAAAATCAATGGATAACTTTGTCGCCGACTATGCAGAAGAGACGCACCTGTCTGTGGGAACTGTACATACAAACATTCACCTACACCGCTTGCATATTACAGGAGCTACCATCCTGACCTCACTCCAAGCCATTTCCATGATGTTTGGGCCATTTAAGGAGTTCCTGGGAGGCCAGCGTTTCAGACGAGAAGCAGGCAGTCCATACGTGGCTTCAGCGTACTGAACAAACTTTCTACCTTGATGGTATCCAAGCACTAGTGAAACACTGGGATAAGTGCAGGGGATTATATAGAGAAATAAAGGGAATTTTTTTTTTCTGTCTTATTATTCTGCAAAATCAAAAGTCTCTGTGTTACAGTATAAAAGCACATCTTGAAACACTTCATTACTTCCACACACCAGCAATTTGCTTACAATTAATATTACATAGATAGTCAATTAAGGAATGACATCATACTTTTTTATAGTTACATTTAACCCTTTAACAGTCATAACAGCTATACTGTGAAAATCAGCTATGACAAGGGCCATGTCTTAAGATTTAAAGTAAGTTGTTTAACTTTAACTGGCCCTTCCATAAATGCTATATAAAATTCAAAAATGCTTTTTTGTAGAGCATCCAAAATATAAAGCTTAATGTGTCAAGTCGGAAACACATTTTCATGATCTACTCTTTAATTTAAAGGTAAAAAAGGAGGATCAGGTGGTAAGACTACAATAACATGGCGTTAACTGTGACTCGGCTTCATGTGGAGCTGCCTCGTACCACAGAGTCGATGCTCATATTACAATAACAGCACACCCGGAAGTGTTGCATTTCTTATTTATTTTTACTCTTTGATCACTTTATGGATGCCAAGCCCTTTTCTGAAACATGATGCTTAAACCAATTAATTAATTTCTCTGTCATGAATAATTTTTTTCAGACTAGTGCTTTGGCAGCGTGATCAGTCTCACATTTCAACATTCACTCTCATTGTCGCTGAACTGAACAACTTCACAGGTTGTTAACGATTTTAAAAAATAAATGCTTTCCACAAACGAGACAGTTCCGACTGGAATTGCTATGAGCTTTTCGAGACTGCACTGGGATATTTGCGATTTCATGTTCACACTGCAAACGGTCTTTGCGGCAGAGAATTATCCTGGTGTTGACAGGCGAAGGGGAAAAAAAGTGTGAAAAAGGCATGCATGTAAAAATAAAACCAGTTATCTGGATTCATCTTTACTAGTGTTAGTTCTTTTCAGCTCTGTTTAATCCCATTTATTAGGACATGAAAGGCCTCGTGGGATCCTAGATCAGCGTTTTTCTAAAAAGGCTTTGACCTTAAAACAGTGTTTTTCAATGTTGAAAAAAGGTCGCGGTAACATTCTGTAGCGAATTGTCCTCACCAAGCCTGAAATTCTTCTTTAAAAGGCCAAAATCCCAGTCGCGATAAAGTGAAAAAACAGCCTTGTGTTTCTGGAGAACCACATGAAAAACAAACGAAGCCATATTCTGGATCAAGAGTTTCCCCACAGACTGTTAAACACAACACGAAAATCATGGGATAGGACAGAGCGAAAGAAGAAAAAAGGCAAAAACCCTGCGGTAAGTGTTTGTAGACGAGCAGCTGGATACACTTGACCAAGGAAAAGGCTAAGAAAACAGAGAAACTGCCGAACACACACCATACAGCGCCTTCGTGCATCCTCATAGCCGAGGTAATGGTCTTAAATTCTTGAACATGTGTCCTGGTCATAACAAAAATGCATCCCATAAGAAATTTTACCCTGGTAGTCCGATGTTATCTGTAACATGGTATACATGCTGTTGTACCGTGGTGTTTTTAAGAGTTCCATGGTACGTATTTGCTGATACAGTACACCACACTATGGTACAAGGTTCTATCACGGTACATACTTTGGTGCAACGATACATGTACTATAGTATGATACTATGGGAGACGTACCAGGACACTGTCAAAAAGATATTACACAGGTTTATGTAGCATAATGGTAATATTTATATAGTATGGTACAATTGCATGTAAGTAACATTAATTAAATACCATGGTGTATGTTGAAACTCTTAATATTACATACAATAAGATGGTATAGCACCGGCAGGGCGCTGGTGGCTCAGTGGTAGGTTTCTTGCCCGCCATGTGGAAGGTAAAGGTTTAATGCCCAAACTCCAGCCACTGGATATAACGCCATCCCGGATAAAACGGGAGAGTTGCATCAGAAAGGGCATCCGGCATAAAATCTGTGCCAAGTTGTTGCGCGGATCAGATGGTCTGCTGTGGTGACCCCTTAACGGGAGCAGCCCAAGGCTAACAACATTTTGGGTGCTAAAGAAGGCTAACAACTATTGGGTACCACAATGTCTAGGAAAATGTACAAACATACCATATTAGATACACACAGAGCACCACGGTATTCACCAAAGTATTGTGGTATACACCGTGATGGTACCACAGTGCCCACCATAGTATTCACCAAAGCACAATGGTACACTATTGTTGGCCAAAAAAAAAAAAAACGTCATACCAATCATCTAGCTACTGAAAGCAAACCACAAATTTGATGTGTGTCTGATTTCACAGCTAATATACAGTAGTACGCTGGGATAAACCGATTCTTCCGGATACTCCCACAGTCCAAAGACAGCCAGATTAGGCTAACTGGCGTTCCCAAATTGCCTGTAGGCTGTGCATGCACGTGTGAACGTGGTCGTAAAATGGGACAACAACAATGGTAATCACCATTGGCCTCCACGGCCCCTAGTTAGACTCCAGAGATTCCTAGATGGAAGAATAGATTAAATATTTCTTCTTTGCATCCATCACCGTCTCCCTGTCTTGCTTGTTAATTGTTCTAGTGTCAGTTGGGCTTTGCTCCAATTTTGTACGGTTGCCGAAAATTCTGGTTAAATACGTCAAATTATTTAAGAATCCGGATTTTAGGAGGCCGCAATGGTGACAAACCTAAAACTGGATAGGGGTAGTGACTCTATATTTGATATTTGTGAACTCAACAATATCTCCTGTGTTCAAAATTGTCACATTCCTACTAGAGACAAAACACAAAATCTTTTTCAGGCTCTTAAGCACCAATCCAACAGGGGGCTTCATGTTGGCACACGTACACTGACAGCACATGCCACAGTTTGGGATTGATGGTCCCAAGGGCCTTCCTTCCCCAGAACTCCTGCACAGTACATCTCTTTAGTGCCGCTGTCAATTAATGCTGCTACTGGCACTATCTGAGCCTGGCAGAACAACCCAGCGTGTGTGAGTGCGAGCCTAAGGGAGGGTGCAGGCAGTGTTTCTGCCTCAAGTATATCTGTCAGGTGCTGATAACACACACCCACGCACACACCTTAACTTCTACACCGGCAAACACAATGACAGCCTGCATATTATTCACGACCCGGGCTTATTAAACTGTAACTGTTTTGGAGAGAGCTCGCAGATTCGGTGTGCGGAGGAGGATGGCTGGTGCGACAAGCTGCACTGCGAAAGCAAGAAAGAGTGGGGGATGTCGAAGGGAAGGATGATGTGATAACATCAAGCTCATCGTGTGCAGTAACTCAGACGGGAAAGGAGGAGAATGGTGGCGAGGAGCTAAAGGGAGATAGAGGACATGAAGGATAGTCATCCCTTTAATTAGCTAAATATACTGGAGCCATACGGCAACAAATCAAATGAACGCTTACAAGAGTAAAAACTCTTTAACGTACATTTACATTTTGTTCGTTCGGAGCTGCCGACATTGCTTACAAGAACATTTTAGCAGGCACAGATTACCAGTTGTTTCCATGAACATTCAGAGAGTGGAACGTCTGAACCTTGAAAATCGATGAATAACATGTTGGCAACTTGCAGAAAAGATGCATCAGTTCGTGCAAATTGTACAGACAATCATTCACCAACACCACTTGCATGATACAGGAATTCGGCTGGGAGTTACTCCCACATCCCTTCTATAGTCCTGACCTCTCTCCAGGCCGTTTCTACATATCTGAACAAATTCAAGGAGTTCCTGGTCAAAAGTCCTGGTCTTATACCCCTAACTCACCTATGCGGTTTCGCGCGGTGGCCGTAAATGAGTTTTTGGCGCTGTGAGTACGTTCCCATCTTTCCGCGAGAAAAATTAAACGTAAAATTTTTTTGGCTGTCCTCGCGGAAGCTTGCGGACCTTGCAGAACGTCGGCGGGCAATCGCGGCAGCTCACGGTGCCTAACACCGCTTCTCACCGTGAGTCAAACCGCATAGGTGAGATAGGGGTATTACAGTATAAAAACACATCTTGAAACATATTATTACTTCAGGTCTAAAATAAAGACTTATTTTACTTGAAAGTCCCTCGTATTTTCAAATGGCATCAAGAAAACAGACATGACATGATGCCAAATATGCGTGTACAAGTCATAAATTATAAATTATAGACATGGTCATGCCTTATATCATCATGTATGGTGATGGTCATCTCCCATACTATGGGAGATCGGGTTTTTTGCTCGTTTTTTGGAATGGAGTATCTGAGGAAGCCACAGACTCTTGATGATTTTAAATCTGGTCTTAAAACTTATCTTTTCATCAGAGCTTTTGGTTTGAAATAATTTGTAGCACTTTGAGATTTGCATCAAATATAAAGTGCATAATAAATAAAATGTATTATTATATTTATTATTATTATTTTGTATATATATATATACATTTTTAGTACCATTTACCTAAAAAGTAAAGGAAAAGAAACTCTTACCTATAACAATAAGGGATAAATCCTGATAAATCAAACAATAAAAAAATTAAAGGTTAGCAAGCCCTTAACCCCCCCCCCACCAACACCCCACCCCCCGCTTGATTTCTATTAGCTTATAAGACAGAGGCTTGGACATTTACAAATCAATCTTCACTTAAAGTAAAGAAAAAAAAAAACTACCAGAAATCAATGTATGTCTTTCATATCCTACATCTTATGCAGTGAGTTAGTGAGTTTTCAGGCATCGCTTTAGCAAGAGGTTGAAAAAAAACTAACCCTCTGGTTCATTTACAGTTTACTCATTTGCAAGACAGTACAGCAAGGACTTTTTCGATTCAGCCATGTAGCACCAAGCTACCGCTGCCCACATACTGTATGAGCCGACCATTGAGGATAATCCCATATACATTATATATTCCATGCAAATCTGCGAGAAAAAACAGGTCAATTAAAATGAGAAACCGGTATGGCTAAATCGTTTAAGGGGAAAGTAGCAAATCCATTTCAGTAGAAGTTGGCGCATGACAATAGACACTCATTAGCATATTCGTCGAATTGTCAAGATCATTTGCACATCAAAACATGTTACTAGAAAAAAAAAAAAAAAGAGAGAGAAGCAGACAAAAGTGAAGTCCCAAATGTTCTCATGCCATTAATATGAAAGCTAGTTAACATTTTGTGCATTTGGTAGAAAGGAGACACTGATGAGTATTCTGTACTTCAGCACAAAATGGTTCTGCTGGCTCGCGGCAATTTAAGAGTCACTGGAGTGGTCCGGCTAAATGAGGTTGACTATTAGCTCGATTAAATGAGCCGTGTCTTACTTCAAAGCAGATAAAGATATGGGAAAGCCAAGAGTTGTGCTGGAGAACGGAAAAAACGGCTGGAGTGAGAGAAAGGTGTTCTTTAAAATCTATTGGGAATGGGCGAATGATTGCAGTACCTGGGAGGCACAACGATCGTTCTTACTGAAAAATATGCCGATGCTTGACACTGACTCTGTATAACAGCAAAGCACTGTAGGATCTGTAGGAGGAAAGCGCCCATCTGTTTATTTACACATGGCTTAAGGCTTCCATTAAATCTTATGTGATGCGTGTATAGATCCTGATATTACACAGTATATATTTACAGGTGCAGCTTATTGTAGCTTAGGATCTTTAAAAAGGACAACTAGGGGATGAGTAGGCCAATGGTGACCATTGTATTTATTTTCATTTTTACACCCATTCACACACACTACGGGCAATTTGGGAACACCGAAGAACTGAATCTGCATGACTTTAGACAGTGGGGGGAAACCGGAGTACCCAGGGGAAACCCACCAAGCAAGGGGGGACCATGCAAACTCCATGCACACAGATCCCGAGGTGGGAATCGAACCCGGACCCTGGATGTGCACGGCGACAGTGCTAAATAAATAGGTCTTTAAGTACAATATTATATATCCATACATTCTGCAGAAAAAGGGGTATTTAACTTATATCTATGAAGCTCCAGCTAAGTAATTTCCTTTGCTTACAGGAAATGTCTGGAAAATTGACTAACATCATCTTCTAATGTTTGACAATTAATGATTTTTCATGGCTATAAATAAAACACACTGACTTGGGGTTTTTGTTATGGTTCACAAGATGATCTACAGGGTGGGCCATTTATATGGATACACCTTAATAAAATGGGAATGGTTGGTGATATTAACTTCCTGTTTGTGGCACATTAGTATATGTGAGGGGGAAAACCTTTCAAGATGGGTGGTGACCATGGTGGCCATTTTGAAGTCGGCCATTTTGGATCTGTACTATCAAGACTAGCAGGGAGATTTGATGGGGTTGAGAGCAAGTCAAGATTAAAATTTAAAGAAAAGCAAGAACCAGTCAAGATTAAAAGCAAAGACCATCATATCCTTCCTTTTACTTTAGGTAGTTTATTCATTTATGCTTGTAAACTGCAAAAAAAAAAAAAAACAGGCCAATAACCTGGTCATTCAGTACATTCAGGTCGTCAGCGGACTTTATTTTATTTCCACATAACGTTGCTGTGTCTAGACCTGAGCAACTGAAGCAACTCCTGATCATAACACTGTCTCCAGAGGTTTGTACAGTGGACACTATGCATGATGGGTGCATCACTGGTCAATCGGACCAGACCTTTTTCCATTGCTCCAAAGTCCAATCTTTATGCTCGTAGTATTTTTTTTTCTGATTAGTCTTACTAACAAGTGGTTTTCTAATGGACACAGTTGTTTAGTTTCAATCCTGTGTGAGTTCTCATCACATTGCATGCATTTTCAGTTGTGTTTAAGAGATCTCCATTCATTCGTTTCTTCCACAAAGTTGACGGCCCAGCACTATCCTTTCAAATTCAAATTCAAATTCAAATTTTATTTGTCACATACACAGTCATACACAGTAAGATATGCAGTGAAACGCTTACACGACCGGCAGTGACCTTAAAAGTAAAAGCTTATTTATAAGAAATAAATATGAATAAAAAAGAAATACAATAGAAAATAAAATTT
>JAQMYJ010000018.1:6175925-6206094 GCA_030014305.1 Clarias laeviceps | reverse complement strand
TAACTTTTAAAAAAAAGTGAATAATCGTTTTTTTCGATTACACCATTTTTGTGATCGTTGAGACCCGAAATTGAAATCGAAATTGAAATTCGATTAATTGCACAGCCCTACATGAAAGTGACTTATTATTAAAGTGACTATGATCCCAGAATGAAACAAATATGAAGTGTGCATGAATGTGTCCATGAGTGCGAGAGCCAATATGATTATGATTATGGTTATGGTTCAGGTTTTGATAATGTCTTTTGAACCGAGTTTCAATCATTTCAAATGTCCTTAGTTGTTTTCTTTGCTTGAGGCAGCCCAATAATTTGACCCTTCTGAAACTTTTTTTTAATGTATACACAGCCTGGCCAAAAAACAAGTTTCAGAAGGGTCAAATTATTTCTTTTATTACTAGATATGAAATTATATATATTTCTGAGGACCCTATTACAATGAGCAGAGTGTGAAACAGAAGTAATCCATGGACTGGATTTAAGAGCACATAAGGAAACAAATTCGTCCAGATAAGACTAGGGATTATAGATACAGAAGCGAAAGGACGCTAGATATTAGATTTACATGATACGGTATAAGGGGTTTTATGATGTGGATCGCTTTCAGAGCTGTTTTTCGAAACAGGAACAAGAGATGCACTCAAGATCTATAGTCACATAAAACCCCACCATTACATAAAACATGTATCTGTGATTAGATTGAGATAGCATGGGAATCAATTTCCTGTGTCACGCTGCTGCAGTTAAACCCTTAAACCAATTATTTGAAATCGCTGAGAACAAAAGGAGATCCTATCTAAAAAGAATAGACACAAAAAGTGGATGTTGGATGTGCTACAATTAGATTAAACAGGCCCACACATGCACACACACACACACACACACACACATGCCCACCCAAATCCACCCACACCCAAACACACACACACACACACATTTCACACAAGCTGGACTGAAGCCAGGATAATTTCCGAGTGTAGACAGGGACAGAGACACCAGGGATGGCTTTAATAACACAGTCTAATAATACTGTACCTACAGTAATGAGGGTCAAGTGAGCGGACAGCATGTCATTAAACAGCCACTCAAAATGGCACAAGATGACCAAAGGGATGAGTCCTGTTTTATGTTACAGAATATATAATACGGTTTGTACCGAAACGGTGCTTAAAATAGTGTCAGTGAAAACACTAGCACGAGTAACCTCATTAATTTCAATGTAGTAGAGATTTTATAAGGAGTTACTGGATAATAAAAAAGAAAAAGGGCTTAAACTATCCTCGTATTTGTAAAACTAAAGAGCATTAGGATGCTGTGTAGAAACCTGGCTTTATTACAGGAGCTCAGCTCACACGGGCGAAGAACAAAACACATGCATCAGCACCTGGGTAGCAACGCTGACTCCATAAATCCTAAACCGAAGCACGAAGCACGAAGCACATCTGAGAAATACCCCAGACGAATCAAAACAGCCAGATAGAACAATTAAAATCAGTAGGACGGAGCGAAAAAAAATAGCAGTGCTGATATGGAGATATGCTTGTCCTCTGACGGGTTTGTCCTTGGACCTCTATTAAAAACGAATCATGGAATCATGCTCACCTGTGCCTGCTTTTGAACAACTCAGATTAGCATTCTAGGAAAGGTTAAAGACGATGATTCCTAAATTTATGTATATTTGAAAATCTTTTTTTATTGGCAACAATTACTGAAATAATGACCCCAGAATATATTTGTTTGTGACTGATGCTGGGAAATCAAGTCTCTCAGGAACTTTGATGTTATCTGTATTAAGGGTGGTGATGGCTCAGTGTGTTAGGGCTCTAAGTTGCTGATCAGAAGATCAACGGTTCAAGCCCCAGGAGCTCTGATCCCAGCCTACTACCAAAAAAAGCTAAAATATGTGAAGAATAAAGAATTTCACTGTGTAATGTATTTGTGACGAATAAAGGTTGAACTTAAAAACTTAACATATAGCTGCAGGTGTCAACAAATCAGTAGCTCATGTTATTAGTTACTTTATGCATACTGTAGCCGTTTGGTGGTCCAACACCCGAATCCTTTCATTCGGTACGTGCCGTTTGTACTGATGAGACCAAACTCAATGCATTCACTACTGTATGGCTTTCTATAATCTTGCCACCTGCTGCGCTAAACACAACAGATCCGCATAACATAAGGACACTTTTGCTAAATGGGTTAATCAACATTCATGGAAGGAGGATGAGAAAACCAAGCAGTGTACTGCTTAAAGCGAAGAATCACATTAAGACTTGATTCGATTATTGGGCAATAATGGTTTTGAGCTTAATCTGATTCAACAATACTGATGTTTGCTGTCAGACTTGTCTTAAGCAGCTGTAGTAAAAACGATTCAAAGTGTTTAATAAGCATTGAAATGGTGTGTAACTTGTGTTCTCGATTGTTTAAATTTAGTGTCAGTCTCATAAACAGCCATTTTTTTTCTGCTCCGTTCTCCAGTCCTGTAGGTGGCAGTATTGCACCAAGTGCACTTAAGCAAAATGATTTAAAAAGTGTTAATCAATTCTGATACAAAAAACGATTGAATAATTGAATCAACCAAGAAAAGATTGATTCAACTGCATAATCGATTAAAGCACACAGCTATTAGTTGCTATCTAGGAAAAACTATTATCTAGTAAAGCTGTTCTGTAACTCTTTGTTAAAAACATATCATTACAGCTCATAGCGGAAATTTTTGGTCTAGGGCAGGAATTTACCTTTTTTTTTTTTTTACCAGAAAAATGTGTTCGATCTTTAAAGATATTGGGTATACATGGAATGGCCAAAAGTATACGGACCTTTAGACCAAGTTGTAGGTCTTTCCTAAACGTCTGCCACAAAGGTAGAAGCACACAATAGTACAGGATGTCTGTTTACGATGTTCCAGCAAGAATGTATCCCATGCGTGCAAAATAAGATCCATACAGGCATGGTTGGGCGGGGCTGGTTTGGCTATGTATACTGTATATTTATAAAACGTGACCTAATTGGTGATCCGTACAACTGAGTAAACGCAAATAGTTCTCGATCACATGTTAGCAATCAGTAGCTCATGCACCGTTTAATTTCAAGCTCAGTACTAAAACAACATCCAAAACAACAAGAACAGCAGTTGAAAATGCCGTCCTTTTGGATCATACTCATACTTGCTGCCTCAAGCAGAAGCCACCATAACCACCATTTTTATCAAGTTTCTGGTAAACATCAAGCATTGTTTGTTAGACAGAAGCCGCAGAAAAGCACGATCCTCCACCCATATACAAATTTGATGATACGTGTTTTCTTTTCTTGAGGAGATGTTTTTTCTTGCTCAAATTATCATCAGGGTGAAGCAGGAGAGCAATTCGATGCAACGAGGTCAGAGCAACTGCACAAGCCTTGAAGCTCCACTTACAATATATGACTAGCTTTTTGTTCGGGGAGTTGTATTACCCAGTCTGGACAACGTGTACATGTGTATCAGTGTGTACAGAGTGATAGTGTGCTATACAGAAGTGAAAAAAAGAAAAAAAAATCACCAGGTTTACATAGTCATGGACCATTGCTTTAACCTGCATTCTCACACTCACGCCTAAAGATTTATGCAGATAACAACAAGGCTTAACTCACTGACCTGGAAACACGGTTAAAAAAGGAACAAGAGCATGCAAGGGAAATGACTCGGTTTGCCTCTGAGCTTGGCACAAAGAAAGGTAAAGGTGCTTTGCACTGCTTATTTAAGTATGTCCCTTCCATGGACAAATTTCGAGTGGAGTCCTTCAAGGTTTACGCCAGCAATTTGCTGTATTTGGCACACACTGAAGACAAAAGCAGAAAAGTAATAGTGATTACTCATGGCCCTGATTAGCAAAAGCAAGTGACGTGCCAAAAATGTCCACCCTTAAGTGGCACTGAGGTGACGCACTGAAGTCAGTCACTGAAATGTGCTTTCTGATTCGGTTCTACAGTAGGTACTGTTGCCATATTGGCACCGGGGTTAGGTACCCAATCCTATCAAAGAGTTTTATGTCTACGATGTTGAAATCTTTGGCCCACGAGTGGCGCAGAGGTAACATGCTCGGCCTATCACCTGGAGATTTAAAGTTCGGGTGATGCTGTAGCTTTTGAAGGTGTAAAACCTTGACATTTACAGACAAGCACAGCAGTTAAACATATGAATAGTGCAAACATTTTAAAGAAAGCCGTAAGTTAGTGAATGACGATCCCAGCTGAGGTGGGATTATTATTTTGAATACACTACCTACGGTGGCCGAGGAGTGCAAAACAAAAGAACAAAAACAAAAGACAAAAGGAAAAAACTAAAACAAAATAACAAAAACAAAAAACTAAATAACAATACTGAAAATGTTTATTATTTTGTTTTCGGTTTTGTTATTTTGTTTTTGAATTTGTTGTTTTGTTTTTTACTTTAGTTATTTTGTTTTTGGTTTGGTTATTTTGTTTTTGGTTTGGTTATTTTGTTTTTGGTTTGGTTATTTTGTTTTTAATTTGTTATTTTGTTCTTTTTTTTTGTTCTTTTGTTTTTGTTTTTTGCTATTTTGTTTTCTGGTTCTTTTATTTTGTTTGTGAATTTATTATTTAGTTTATTCAGTTTTGTTATCTTGTTTTTTAATTAGTTATTTTGTTTTCGGTTTTGTTATTTTGTTTTGCATTTATTGGCCACTCCAAACCGTTCAATGATTCCTACAGAAAACTTCCTCCGTTAAAGTCAGAGCGTACAGTCTGAACTTTAACAGAATGTTTTAGACATGAGTTACTTTTTCTACCAACTTACTGTAGCTAAATCCCATAATCATCATCCTGGAAGGGCAAATAGTATATCTCATATTTATACAGCTTGCCAATATGTCTTGTGAAACTGCTGCTGTGAAAACTTAATGTGATCCATGGAGAATGCGGAGTACCCAGGTATGCCAGGTCAGCCATCTAATTTTTAAGTGATTCTTTTCAAAGCAACAGTGAGACGCCTTTCCATTCATCAAGTTCCTGATGAAAATGTGACCACCTGCTTTCTTGGCAAAACCTGATCATTAATTGAACAGCTGGGGCTCTAAACTGTGTGTACTTCTAAACTGCTAAGCTGTTCAGGGGGGGAAGAACCTAGGAACCAATCCATCTTAGCTCAAGCATACAGTAGTTTGAAGCAGCGAGTCAAATCTTGGCTGCTTGAATCGATACTCAAGATAAACTAGTCCGTTTGCAAAACTTTAACACAAAATCTATTCTTCTTCAAATGAGGTGTAACATCTCGATCTCAAAACATTCGCATCTGCTCTGCAAGTCGCACCATAACGTGCACCAGAAAACCCAAAATCTTCTCCAAGAGAACATGGCAGGAGTTATGACAGTGAATATTAGCTTAGCCAAGACCACAGCAGATGGGAGAGTGACAGAAAAAAAATATCAGGCTTAGACTTTCTACTGCAGGAAAAACAAGAATAGAGAGACTCATTGGCATTCTGGGGGTCCAATACCCTACTCTCCCTTCCAATCAGTGCTAGGAAGGAGAACAAATATTTATATTCCTCGTGCATATTCACTGCATATTCATATGCTGGCTCGGAATCGCCAATTCAAATGGATTCAGGCTGTTATAGTTGTTTTGGTTTTATTTTTAATAAGAACTGGTGCATCCTAGAGCTGACAATACAAGACAAAAATATCTCGAAGATAGAGTCTCTTGGCTTCCCTCCCTCCAGCATTACAAGCACGCAAAGTACACAGTGTTGTTTTCAAGGTTAAATATCTACCTCGGTACAGTACTTTCGGTCCTTTCTTTTAAACTCTTAATTAATATCAACTTATCTTGCTTGTAAGCACCGCCCCTTAAACAGTTAAAAAACACTGTTTGTTCAGGCTTCTATGCTGTTTTGTAAAAAACTCTCTGTCTAACTTATTATTAATACAAAGAAATAACATTTTGTAAAGTTGCACATAACTGTTCATAACATCGCCTTTATTCAACATTTTGATTTCACTTATGGTGCACATTAAACTTCAGACAGATATCCAAGTAATGCAAAGGTTCCATTCAATTCTGTCCAGCGGTCAATTTAAGACGCGTCCACAGTTTGACGCATTTGCAGCACACTGTCACAACTTACAGTTTCTAATTAGGGACACAAGTGCTCATAACTTCACTTCTACTCTACTTCATTTATGGTGCAGGTTAAACTTCAGGCAAATAGCGAAGTACTGCCAACGTTTCATTCAATTCTGTCCAGCCAGTTTTGCGTGATGCTGTGACAAAATCTGACTGGACAGACATACAGACAGACGGACATACAGACAGATTTTTTTTTTTTTATGGTTCTCCAATTTATGAAACGTAAATATATCAGTGAAAGAGCGATTTCTGACCAATGTACAGAAGAAACCTCTCTTTTATTTATATAGATGCACTGTTGTGTTCACGCTATTGTTTACGGCTAACCGTCAAACCTGCCAGCAAGCAGTTCCTGTCTACACATCTGGTAATACTATTACACCCTTCCACACTCTCCTTAAACCGGAAAAGGTGGAAATGACTATTTTCCTGACTTTTGAAGGTATTAATGCTCAACTATTAAATATTTCATCATGACTTCATTAAATGGTAAATTTCAAACACTTTACTAAAAACAGCTTGCTACTAGCTTACTTGCTTGTCTTTACTTTTTAACTATGAAAAGCATGGTCCACTTTCTTCCACTAAATGTTAGCAGGTTGTAAAACCTTACAAAAATTACAGGTGTGTCTGTGCAAGCAGCATACTGTACTAATTTCACATAACTTTGCGATACTTCGTGAAAACGCAAGCCATTCCATTATAAATAATTCCAGGTTCGAGATCAGATTATGGTAAAGCAGGTCAAATCTTTGCACATAAGGCTACATGGTACATTTTACAAAACTTTATTAATAAAAAAAATTTTTTTAAAAAAGCTTTTTTTTTTGCTTCAATAGGCCCTTTCCTCCTTTCTCTTGCTGCAGTCTCCTTTGAGATTTCTTTTGAGAAGCGCGGTAATCCTAAGGCACAAGTCAGGCTGAATCTGACTATAAATAACTCCCTCAAATCTACTATCAATCATTTCTAGTTAGATTAATCAAATCTGGCTGAAGGCCCTGATCTGATTATCTACTGTTGTAGGGTCCTCGTTTCAAAGCTCGTCCCTAATTCAATTTTAAAAATAGGACACACATACACATACACACTTACACTTAATACACACACGTACTAACATAACAGGCAAAAACACAACTGCTGCTTATTGCGAAAATGTGTGTAGCAGCATGAGAAAAGTGATTACCATGATCAAATACATGCTTGGATGTACATATCCCAAGTGAAAGATCTTTTTTCCTAAGGAAGATGTATTTATTATATAAGGATTTCAAAAAAAGTAAAGATTTTGTTCCAAAACCACTGAAAAGATGGTCTTAAATTATATGAACGCTGCGGTCAAGTCAACCTATATGATTTTTTTAAAAAAAGCAAAATTTCCTAATTTTCCAAGAATTCAAACAAGTAGATTATGACAGGTTTTCTCAGACCCGATTTTCTTTAATGTGGATCCCAGCAGAGATTTTTGCAGGCAACATTATGGGTGTTGGAACCATGTTAGTATTAGATTGTTCTTGAAATTTAACTTTTTAATAATATTAATATGATGGCGGTGGCACAGTCACTTAGGAGTTAGCAATGTCAGCTTGCACTTCAAGGCTCCGGGTTCGATTTCTGCCTCGGGTCTGTGTGAGTTCATGCATGTTCTCCCTGTGCTTGGTGGGTTTCCTAAGGTACTCTGGTTTCCTCCCACAGTCCAAAGACATGCAGATAAGACTGGTGTTCCCAAATTGCCCGTAGTGTGGGAATGAGTGCGTGCATGTGTGTGTGCATGTTTGTGTCCCCTGCAAAGGATTGGCACCTACTCCAGGGTGTACCCCACCTTGTGTCTTAAGTCTGCTGGGATAGGCTCCAGGCCCCCCGCGATACTGTATATAAGGATAAAGCGGTATAGACGATCAATCAGATGCAACAAAAAAATTGGATTACGGTACAATAATTGGGAGCTAAGATGCACCTCACGGTAATATTTCCAAAATGTGTGTGGGGGAGCCGTTGTGTCCATCCCAATCCCCAATCGGAATCCTAAACCCTGTTAAAACCATAAGGGACCAAAGATGAGGCCAGATCTTGTGCGAATGGATGTTAATTAGCCTAAATGCTCCAAATAAAGGTTACAATTTCGTTGTTTTAAGGTTGTATTTGCAAACTTGTGTCTAGCTTGTTCATTCAACCTTATCTCAATGTCATTTTATCAAAGTCATCCTAACTTTCAAAAACAACCTTGTCCCGATGGTGACGTCACTGCAATGCAGTTACAACAATATTATAACGCTCATCCAATGGTAGGGTTCCTGCTGGAAAGGATCTGTATTATTATGCAAATATTTTGGTTGCAAAGTGTTCCTAATGAGGGCGGCACTGTCGCCTTGCACCTCCAGGGTCCGGGTTTGATTTCCGGGCCAGGCTCGATTCCCGCCTCTGTGTGCATGGAGTTTGCATGTTTCCCCGTGCTTGGTGGGTTTCCTCCTGGTACTCCGGTTTCCTCCCACAGTCCAAAGATATGCAGGTTAGGCTAATAGACGTTCCCAAATTGCCCGTAGCGTGTGAGTGTGTGTATGTGTGTGTGCCCTGCAAGGGATTGACACCCTATCCAGGGTGTACCCTGCCTCGTGCCCTAAGCCTCCTGGGATAGGCTCCAGGTCCCTGCGACCCTGAATACAGGATAAAGCGGTATAGAAGATGAGTGAGTGAGTGTTCCTAATGCTTTGTGCAGCATAAGCAATTTTTTATTTACAGAAGGTTTCCACTAAAGCGATTTAATCGATCATGCAATTTAATCAATATTCTGAATCAATTAATTGAATCTAACAATGAATTAATTGAATCGAAGGGTCAGTCTTTGATTCAGTATCAACTCACTCTTTTCAAACTATTTAGGTAAATTTATGTTAAATTCATGTTAAATGGTCTAAATTGACAGAATTCCTGAAAAATCTACAACAGTTTTTGCAGAAAATACAAACCACTTCTATCTTCTGCAAAGTCTTACAATTTGCGAGAGTATCATGTCTTCTTCATTTGAATTTATGGGCGACTCGTGCAATACCACCACCTACTGGACTGGAGAAAATTTGCAGTAAAAAAGATTTTGAGACATGAGATGAAAAAAAAAAAATCAATCATTTGAACGTTTATTACATACTTTTAGTAGGATCTAATACTTTTTTTAATATATATATATATATATATATATATATTTTTTTTTTTTTTTTTTTACTTTATGTAAAATATGGCTGCTTTAGACAAATCAGACAGTAACCATTAGTGACAATGAATTGATTTGAAAATCTAATCAAATTGACAGTCTAACTATGATTTACAGCTTTAGATTCCACAGCATGTTTTATGTATACATAAGTCTGGTATTCAAGATTACTCCACAATTCAAGACAAAAGAAAAACAGAAAAACAACTCAAAACCAAGCAGACAAACAGTTAAGATTCTACAAACTGTACTCTTTCATACAGTTCAGATTCTCTTTTTAATGTTGTCTGACATTCAAATTCCAAACATTGTTGTGTGGTTCCTTATACTGAATCAAAGCTGCTACTGTCTTTGCTAACGAGACAACATTAGTTGTCTGTCTGGCGACGCTTGCCTGTTGACTCTCAGCAGTGGATGTGCTCACTGAGGTTCACATTGAGTGTTTAGCATTCGAAAGTACGAGCAACATCACGGCAGGGGAGCCGCTCTCCCCTCCCCGCTTCCTTCCGCAGCTCGTTACTGCTGTTAATGCATCACTACTCGCCATGCCAACGCAGCTGCACCGGGCCTAACCGGAGCGGAGGCGTAAACAGGGAGAAAGGAGAGACAAATCATGAATAGAGAGGAACTATGTCCACAGATGTGGCCTGGAGCCTGATTTGATTGACTGCATTTCCAAAAACAAACAAACAAACAAACAAACAAACAAACAAACAAACAAACAAACACAGACGAGTTGTCTAATCAAATTATTATTGATAATACAGATCATCATCCTATAACAATACAGATCAATGTTATCTTCCATACTCAGACAATAAGTCCCGATGTCATCAAATAATTTATTTTAATGGTTTTAGATTAATCACATTTATTTTGTAAAAGATTAACACACAGATAGAGCTTAGAGGTCTCCAAAATGTTTCTGTTAATTTTTCGGCATCTTGGCTTGCTTGATTTTCTGTCTCTTTTACTCCCTTCCCAAAAATGCTGTTTCAGTGTCAGTAGTTTTAAATGAACTGCCAATCAACACCCCTTTGTGGAAGTGCGTTTTCCAAGCCAATCAGCATGCAAGGACCAGAACCGACCATGTTCAGGACTTTATCAAGCAATTCCCACAAACGTTCAGGCTCTTCTCATCCACAATTTTGAGGAACAAAATATGGGGAATACCAAATGTAATATATGTAAGAGCATTGATTTATGATAACATTCTCAATATTTAGCGATAGAAAAGGTGCTAAAAACATACAACATACAAAGGGCTGAAGAAGACTAGGATAGCTGATAACCACTAACTGCTAACCTAGTCCTACCTGCTAGTGATGGGTCGTCCATGAACGATTCATTCTTTTTGAACGAATCTTTAACGTTACTCAGCCCCGCCTACACCTACGTCACCACAGGTTTGACTCCCTTTACAGCGTGAATATAGGTGACTTCAGCCAGGACACGAGAGGGCGTGATATAACGTTATGTGTTGTACCTCATTCCTCTCCCTCAGGGAACAAAGGTTATTGTCATAACCATTCGTTTTTTCCCTCATTTGTTTGTTTATGCAGACTGGAGATCCATCTGAACATCTAAAAAGACTAAAAAAATGAATTTTGCAAAATAAGTCCCATTTAATAATATGAAAAACACAGCGTATTAGCTTCCTAATAAAGCACAAAGCCGACTGTCCTGAAGTCTTTTCCATGATTGCATGGCCCTTATTAAGTGCTGACACTGGAGATTCCTTCCAAAATATGTTAAGTAAATATCTCCTTAGAGGAAACTCAAAATTTCCATATTAAATTTTTCTAATTTTGTTTTTGTGGATGATCTGCCATCCCAAGTCCAATGAGTCTAATCTTCTAGAATTAAGAATTCAGTAGTATTGTGGTATAAATATGATCAATTTACTCAAGATATCGACTTATCTAGACTTCATGTGCCTGAAAGATACATTTATATCAGGAACCTGCAAAGGAATGAGTCCTTGACTTCAAAAAACACATCAGTAACATCTAGGACCTTCTTTTCACTTCAGATCGTCAGAACTTTGCACTAGTTTATATGTAGAAGATAAGATTTCTAAATATCTTAAAGGCCTCATATTTTACTATATCACTAGCAAAGCAAAGACATAACAATTAACACAGGTCTCAGAAATCCCTCAAAATATCTTTTTTGCCCCTTTCTTTTTTTTATACCACAAGCTCCCTTGGGTTTTAGAATCTGTGCAAAATGAGGGGGTATTTTCTTATATGAGATCACAATAAGGTGAAAAAATATTCCAAAAAAAATAACAAAAGGACAAGAAGGGATATTTTTCTCTCATGCTTTTTGTTTGTACATGCACCAGAGTCCCATATTATGTCTAAAAATCACACAAAAAAATTATTTTGCATAATAGGTGACCTTTAATGAAACAATATGTGGAATTTCAGTAGTTAGTTCTCAGTCATTTTTAGTGAGCTTGGTTGCTACTGCGAAGCAATGACTATGAACACATCTATAATGCTTCTTGAATATTTTTCTTTTATATTTTCAGCTAACATTGTGTAAAAAAAAATAATCATGTCAAATCTTTCATACAACAATTTTCGTTACCTGTCAATAAATCAAATGTTAGTATTCAAAATAAAATTTGCTAGTTGTTGCAGAATAAAAGAAATCAGGTTAAAAAAAAGGACCAAAAGCTGTCTCTCCCATCTCGGTCCAACACTCTTTCTCTTACTACACGATGCATTTATCACTTTAATTATAAAGCTGTCTTTGGATCTCCACATCAAGTTGACGCCAAGAAAATAAGACCACACTCGCACTCAAAACAAGCGCACGCTAAGGTGATGATGACAGCAGCATTTATCAGATTTTGAAACCCAGATGGGTGCACAGCTAATCGAAAAGTGGGCTAATCTGTCGAATTTGCAAGGCACACACTCTTTAAGAACACGTTAAATTCGGCACACCTGAGATTTCAGCCTCAAAAGCAGAGGTGCTCTGTTTGATTTTGAATGCCAGCTGTCCTATTGTGCTTACTGGTGCTAGGAGGAATCTACTGTATAATACACCCTGACAAGTTAAACCACCCTTTTGATGAAGTAGCTAGCTGCATTACATTACAAGCTACTAAAAAATGGATCTTACTATACTAAAGCTATTTTGGAAAACCGAGAGAAAGAAACTGATATTTTTGCTTTATTGTGCAGCAACTTTAATGCATACTTTGTACTGTGTATCAACAGGAACTGTACGTCTCTTGTAGCCTGGACTGTACTTGGCTTCACATATCCAATCCTCAACCCTGACTAATTTCTTAGTCCATACTAAAAATAAATAAATAAATAAACATCCCTGATGCTCCCACCACCATGCTTCACTTTGGGCATGTTAAAAATATACAGTTATGAAAAATTATTTCAACATTGCTATTTTTAAAAAAATCATATTTTCAATATGAGCAATATTTCAGAATGGATATATAATTAACAATATTTCAGAAGAATTGTATGTTAGTTTGTACTCTGCTTGGTGAGTTGCAATTTTTTTTCTACAGACCCCCAACACGTCTACATACACAAATTCTGGCTATAGTTGTGTAGTAATGGAAATATCGCAATGCAGCTAAGGACATATTACGATAAACAAAATGAGCAGCTCACCTCTCATATCTTCTGGTCTGAATCAGTCGTTCTTTTGTCATGTGACTTTCAAAGACGCTATGCAGTGCAGGACACAGAAAACAGAATTGAGTGGTTCTTCTCATGAGTCTTCTAGTCCGAGTCGTTCGTTCTTTTGAATCTATTGCACTGCATAGCGTCTATGGGAGTCACGTGACAACAGAACGAATGACTAGAACCAGAATGACTACATCACTACAATGCATATGCACATTGATGTGCCTTTGCTTGCACAGCCAAATATCACATTATATTTGAGCAACTACTTGTTCGATTCAAACAATGGATGTGACATATGCCTAGAATTTAGCTCTGGAGGAAGGCAAGTTGTTACCTTTGCTTTAGCAGTTTTAGCAGCTATTGCTAGCACTGCAATGAAATCCCCACGCTACCGAGCACCTACGCACGCTCATAGGCAAAAGGTTGCACGATTTCCGGTCTGCCTGTTGTTGTTCAAGTCGCATGACCATGCATCGGACAAATATCTGACCGAGGAACGCATACGGAGTCACTTCAGGCTGGTAATGTGAATGCAGCCTGTGAGTGGTTGTAATGCAAACAACATCTTCTTTTCCATCAACAGCCTGCTATATACAAAGACCCTAAATGTCTGCAGGGTGTAAGTGTTTACTGGAACCCTGTGTGTTTAGATTTCACGACGCCTGTGCACGTGGCCTCCGTTGCACTCGGCGCAATTAATAATGTTGTTTTTTTTTTTATACAGGGAAAGCAGCCTGGCATGCAGCCTTGGTGATCAGTGACATCTCAAGGCCCTTAAGCGCAGTGTTCTATAAACACTAGATCACATTACAAACATTATTAGACTGATTAGACCATCCTTAGAACTAAACTGCGTGTAAGACACCCAAGGCCATGAAATTTATTACAGCAGTAGGAGTAGCTTTTGCTTTAGCAATATGCCTGTTGTAAGATTTATGACTATAGTTAACTAAACAGCATCAGTGTAAACTCTAAAGAGCTTTGAAACAAGACTAGGGAGACCAGCTTTCCCTTCTGATCTGGCAAAAATGCAAACGATACAGCAATGTGTTTTCCTAAATGTCTTCTTAAGTGCAGAGAATAAACAAGGCATTCAGATAGTGTGTGGGTGGAACAAGGCTACACTCTGGAGCTTTTACTTGACCAGTGACCTAGCTAATAACTTTGTCACTTGTCCACTTCTGTTGTTTTTCCGTCATTTTTGGGCTTTTATTAAATACGATTTATCTAAGACACTTTTGAGAAAAAGTTCCTATACAAATGATAATTGGACTGATCTAAAAATTCATTAAAAGAGAAATATCACGTCATTAAGACTCCCAATTTCTTTCTTTAGTGTTCACTGTTCAGCTGCGTATCTGGTAGATTCTTGCATTTGACATGGAAGTTCATGTGTTCACTCCTCCAGTTTGTCTATTCTAGTGGCAAAACAGTCACCTGTTTCTGTGCTTTCCCTGTGCTCTGTTCTAAGTCAGTTCTTGATCCCGTGAGTCAGACCTTGCTGTCCTTGCTCCGCTAATCCTTCAAAGCACAGAAAATCCCTTGGGCAACCTGCGATAGACAGCATCCAACCTGCCAACGCGGCTGCATAAGCGGCTTTTCTCTTTTTTCCGTTTTTCCTTCTTCACCTCTACACAATGAAAGGACTGAGAAAAGGATACATAGAAATTGTTTATATACAGTATAATATACGGTAATATGGAGGAAGTGTACGAACCAAAAGGGAAAAAAACCCGGATCTCTAGATGAGACCAATAATGAATGGCATTGTTATTTGGCGGTAGTTCATATTTAGTTCAGAAGTTCAGAAAGCAGGAAGGAAGAACATTCAGAGCAAAGAAAGCTAAAGTTTTTTTTTTTTAGAAAAAAGGAAGTTAAAAAAGAAAGAAAGTTCAAATAAAAAGAAGTTCTGATGGAAAAAAGAAATTTTCTAAGGAAGGACGTTTCAAAGGAAAAAAGTTCAAAAGGAAGGAAATTCGAAAAGAGAAACGAAATTGTAGAACGAAAGCAGTTCAAATGGAAGGAAGTTTAATAGGGAGAAGGGACTTTTCAAAGAAAAGACATTTGAAAAATCTTTTTAAAAGGGAAATTTTAGAAGTATGGAAGTTCAAATGGAAGGAAATTCAAAATTAATTGGAAGGAAGTTGGAAATTTTAGAATAAGGAAAGTTGAAAAAAAAAATAGAAGGAAGTTCTGAAGAAAGAAAAAAATTTCAGAAAGGAGTTTAGAGTTAGAAAGGAAGACAGAAACAGGCTCTAAAGGAAGAAATTTCTACAGGAAGAAGGAAACTTTAGAAGGAAGGAAGCTCTAAAGAAGGAAGAAATTTTGCAAGGAACAAAGGAAGGATGTACAAAATGAAGGAAGGAAAATTGAAAGAAGATTACTTTCAAATACAGATAGTAATGAGTAATACCCCAAAGAGAAGAAAGAAAGACTTTAGGCCACAACCCATTTGGTATTATTTTTATTAATAGTACTATTATAACTCCCATTAGCCTCACCCGGATTTCACTCAAACCCGCTTTCGGTCATATTCCCATTAACTCTTTTATCGATCCCACACTACATTAGCGTTCTTCAGTGTGCAGCACAAGGGCCAGCGCGATCAATGCGATCTCCAGTATGAGAGCCTTAAGTGATAAACACATGGACTGAATCGATGGGCTTGGAGTCATGGCTTGTGTGCACATCACACATTGCTGCTGACGCTGTGCAGATCATCACTTTGAAACCGGTAGAAGCGAGCGTATGTAGTCTTGCAAGTGCTGCTCTGACTGCCTATTTTTATCATGAAAATGATGTGGTGGAAAATTAAAATGTGTGAAGAGGATACAAATGTATGAGAGGAAGACTTACTGTAGCAATGAAGGGAAAATGTTCTCATTAATATGTTATGGGATGGCAGAGAGTAAATATTTATTCAATACCGTGGTATGTGCTTGTTTTGTTTGTAGGGTGCTAATAATTCTGGTGAGCAATGTATATCATGACATTGGTTTGGTCATGAATGAAATATTGTCTAGTCCTAGTGAGTGTGTGTGTGTGTGTATTGAGGTTGACTGGATTGATGGAAGATTGATTGGTTGAGGATGTTTACATGTCAAGCTGAAATAATAATATTCTATATACTGTACGATGCACCAGAAGAAAACAGATTTAAATTTCAGGCTGTGTGTGTGGATGCGTGTGTGTGTGTGAGACCACTCACAAATGGAAAATGGATTGCGGAGAGTGCATAGGTGTTACTGCGGATTGATTGTTCTCTGCAGGATGATGCCCTGACTGGCCTTCAACACATTCGAGATTGTTTGAACGTATGTGTTGAAAATAAATTGAATTTCAGCACTGTGCATGTGTATGTTTGGAGATTTCTTCGTGTGTGTGTGTGTGTGTGTGCACGCAGGTATTTTAGAAATGCTGTCCGAATGTGAACGGGACCGATATGAAAACAACCCTATTTGAAGAAGGCACAGATATTATTACTGTCAAAATCATTAAGGATAAGTGAAAATTGTTTACATGTCCATCTCCTTGCAGATTACATTTGGATGCTGGAGGAAAGCAGACTCCCCCTAAAACACCCCTACCCCCCACCCCAGACGCATTAATATTTTATAGGCTGAATAAATAAATCAGTCTGGATGCAGGTTGTAAGAGCATGAGAACCTGAGCAGAGGAAAAAACATGTTGTTATGTTTCAGTGAGAAAGAAATACGTTTTATATTCTATATGGATGAATATACATGGGATAGTGTGTTTTTTTCCCTGTTTCTTATGCATTATCTTTATCACGAGACAATTTTAATGTACTGTTTATGAAAAATGGGATGTGCTGTTTTTTTGGAAATGAACTTCGTATCTCTGCTTCACTCTTACAGAGAATTTCCAGCTCTCAAAAGACAAGCTCATCCTGCAAGGCTTTCTCTTCTCAGTCTTCGGGAGCTGCCTGATCCCAGTCGATTTACTGCATCCATCCAGAATTATCCCGCCAACTATATCTATTGGAAATGTAATTATCTGGGAAAATCTTTTGGTATCTGTTGCCTTTTGGATGAAACCTAAAAAATTCTTCTGTTCTCCTGCGAGAGAGCTCCTTTTTCTCTGCCATTTTTGCTCTCGTTATAAACTGTGAACCTGGGCAGAGGTGAGATTTGTATGTTTGTCACATCTGAAGCACATTAAGTGTCATTAGAGATTTCCTAAGGGCTTAAGCATGTTTCCACAAGATTTAGTGGCTCTACACTAAATCTTGCTGTTGAGATTGAGCAGGGGTTGAATTTTAATGAGCTGGCTGAACTACCAATGGATAATATAACAAAAATAGCACTCTGCACGTAGACATTTCTACTCTGTCACAATATATAGGCTTTTCAAAATAAAGTGCCAGCAAAACCCAGCAGTGACAGATGTTAAAAAAGATTTATTTATATCTAAATAAAATTTAATATATCAAATATATAACAGATATAACATCTAAACAGCCCAAATACAATAAATTTCACGCTACACACACTACCCTACTGAGCCCCTTAAGGGACATATACAGAAGAAACATAACAGGAAAAAATGCATAGAAGTATTTTTGCAAGCTGGATGAGAGTACGATATATCTGGGTTATCATAAGAATCATTCCTAGACAAGTACTATTTGGTTTTGTTTATGTCTTTATAAAATAAGTTACACAATAATTAACACACAAAACAATTAGGAAATTGTTAGCAGGCCTCTGTTTGAGATTAAGAAATCCCACCTTCTTCTGGAAGGCAATTCTGTCTTATATGTAAATGGTTAGAAACCTATAGCACGAAAGCAAGACTGTTCCTAGTTGTTTTCCATATTTGTTAATTATTCAATGCTAATGTTGGTCTAAACTACAGTTATGCATAATTAAGTGATTTGCAGATACAAATTTTGATTATTGACTTGATAATAAAAGAACACTACAAAGTTATTAGCCAGATAGAGTGACGTTAAGATGTCCTGCCTGCTGTGTTATGATTGGTTAGAAGAATTCGGGCTCATCAATTACTGGTGGGACCTAAACTGTGTTTTTAAGCACAGCTTAAAGGTAGTTCGGTTCTTATGAAGCGTTTGAAAACAGCAAAACCATGGCCCCAGATGGCGAATAAAACGGTCACTAATGTGCCTAATGTTTTTATTTTGCGACTAGCTTTTATCCAGACAGTTGTCTGTC
The DNA here is from genome assembly GCA_030014305.1 of Clarias laeviceps. Taxonomy (NCBI): domain Eukaryota; kingdom Metazoa; phylum Chordata; class Actinopteri; order Siluriformes; family Clariidae; genus Clarias; species Clarias laeviceps. Next base: position 6,187,897 of record JAQMYJ010000018.1, on the reverse strand, counting down.
CCGCACAACAAAAAGAAAAAGAAAAAAAAAGAAATGGCAAGAAGTGATCTTTAACACTTTGATAGATTCTCTCTTCTCCTATGTCTGTCTGCCTGTAGGAGATCACAGGACCATGTGTGATAGTACAGCAGGGCTGTGTTCAATAACGAGAGCACTCAAAAACACATGACATTTCATCAGACTGTTCAACTGTAGGATATTTGTGAACTTTTCACAAGCGCTCTTGTTATTGCGACACCATCATGATAACACGAGCGCTCCTGTGCTATCGTGCACTGTCCATAGTGAATGTCCTTGGATGCTTGTTAAATTTTATCTTAACATTTAATTGAATTTCATTTTTAACATTTAATTTGACAGTTTTAAATTTATTAATGATATCAGTTTTTTTTTTTCTTTCCTTTTTAATTTTGGGAGCTTTCGAAACTCATCCTGTGCCGTGCAAACTAACGTGTATGATATAGCTTAGATGACTAGCGAGGACTTTTTAGGACTCCCTGTCCGTCCAAATGCTGACTTCTCATCTGATGTCACAGATACAGAGTCTAGCAGTGAAAGTTCTCAGGTGCAGTCATCAATATTAGATAATGCTTAGCAAAGCAGACTTGGATCGTTTGGTCCATGGTGCGTTCACATTTCAATCTAACCGCACCAGAGTTCACTTGCTTTATGCACACTGAGGTTTGGATGGCAGCATTCACACTAGTTCAAGTGAACCAAACCAGCAGAACAACCGCACAATTTGTTTTAATTGAACCGAACCAAGTCAAGTGTGAACACACCCTAAAAGATGTATATAAGTCACTCTGGATTTTTCACACACACACACACACACACAAAAAAGTTCTTCTACATTTTTTAGGCAAATTTCTTTTGATTCTATGTATTTTTTCTTTCATGTCCTGTCAGGAGCTCCATATTTACCCCTGTCCCAGAGAGTGTTAAATATTTCTGATAGGCAGTTTATTCTTTTATTTATTTATTTATTTATTTATTTATTTATTAATTTTTTACAGACATTCTGTGAAATACATATCAGTCTCCTCATTCTTCCATATTGTCCTGCTAAGCAGCCTCATGCTAGTGTTAGCTTTTCAAAACATTTCTACTCACAATTTACAGCTAGTTTTTGTTTTGTGTGAGAAAAAAAGATAGTTTGAGTGAATTTCACAAAAATTTTATTTAGTAGGAGTTCATCAAGCTCACACACCAATAATTAGCTAGCTAGCTAGATTTAAATGTTTGTTTCCAAACAAAGAGCTAATATAGGACAAAGCTCCAAAGCTAGCACTGAGTTCCCTTTTTTTTATTGAACTGTGGTGTGTGTGTGTGTGTGTGTGTGTGTGTGTGGATAGATAGATAGATAAATAGATAGATAGTATTGTAATACTGTCTTAGTCATAATACAACCATTTGGCAAGTGATCTGTTTTTCAGTCCAACAGTTAGCATTGCACGCTGTAGCGTACTGAAACATGAGGACAGAGGCTTCTGTTTCTAGAAGCTGCTTCCGAGAGATGAAGGTCAACCTAAGACTTTGGTTTCAGTGGGAAGAAGATGAGTGAAAGAGGGGAAAAAAACAGACCAAGTAATAAAGAAGCAGAGAAAAACAAGAGGTCACATCTACAGGGCTGTGCTAAGATGCAGCCAAGCTCCAGTGTGCACGTTGTTATTCTCACTGACTCACTAATGGAGGTGAACAAGTTGCTGAAACATTCTATATAAATAAAATGTACGTATGGATATTTATAAATAGAAATGTCTGCCCCTTTCTCAGCCTTCTTCCACACAGTGAATCATCATAAACAGGCCCACGAATGGAGAACTAACCGAGTGAGTCAGCCAGCATGGGGAATGATTTGGAAAGAGGATAGATTTTAATGTGCCTGCTCTTATTATAAGTTCACAACTTTACTTCGTTAAAGGAAAATGCTTTTAGAATCCTTTCATCTACTGTATGACAATAAAGAAAGATTTCGTCTGTACATTGGTCAGAACTCGGTCTTTCAATTATACTGTATATTTACGTTTCATACATTAGGGGACCCAAAACCAGTGTCAGAAAAAAATCTGTCTGTATGTCTGTCCAGACAGTTTTTGTCACAGCATCACGCAAAACTGGCTGGATAAAATTGTAGGAAACTTTGGTGTTCGCCTGAAGTTTAACCTGCACCAAATGAAATCAAAATGCTGAGTAAAATGGATGTAATGAGCAGTTATGTCCCAGATTATAAACCGCATGTTTTGACAGCGTACTGCCCCTGCGTCAAACTGTGGGTGTGACTTAAATCAACCGCTGGACAGGATTTAATGAAACTTTTGCAGTACTGCCTGAAGTTTAAACTGCATCATAAGTGAAATCAAAATGTTGAGTAAAAGTGATGTTATGAACAGTTATGTGGCAGATTTAATAATCTACTTCAGAATAAGCTACTAATAAGATACTTGCTCAATGTAAACACCTGCACCAATAGATATTAATTATAAAAGCTAAACTGAATATTTTTACTGGAAGTACTTAATATTTTCACTGCTGAAATAACAACTCTGAAGTGGTATAAGTGAATTTTAACATGCTGGCGTCGTTTTAAGACAAAACTTCATCTTTATCCAGTTTATTTTTTCTATTTCTCATCTGTGATTCACTCTCCGATTACCGAACAGGGAGTGGTAATAGTGGTTGACGATGAAAGAAGAACAACTTAGCGTAAACAATGCGTATGATACTCAACCTTAAAAAAATTTATTTCTATGTATTAATAAGTTTCAACCTAAAATAATAATACCACTGATTACATTAAAGCTGATCAGCTTATTTTTAGCTTTAAAACTTTAAACTATTTCTAGAAACTTCTTTCCCCCATCAACAACGGGTACTTACGCTAATCACCTATATACTTATTGATCATTTTTATACCAGCAACTCACTGAACTGGACATGAAGATCCCATTCTGGGCTGAACAGGAATGCAGGGCATACTCCTTTCACTTGGATTGAAAAGAACCATGGCCACGCCCTTCTTCATCTAAGGCTGACAGGCACCAGTTTCGGGACCTAACTTGATCACCAAAACAGGCCTTATTGGTAGTTTAAAAATGCCAGTCTTTCAGGCACATGCTTTATGATAAATGTAAATGATGCAGTGCTGCAAAACACCACCCCCATACAGCAGTTTGTGTCAGTGTTTGAGCTTTGGAAGGTGAGTTGTAAACGAGGTCAAATTTGCATTAAATTAAACTTGAATTTTAGCTGCGAGGCGTAAAAGCATGAATGTTGTCTCTCTGTAGAAAACAGTGGTTTAGATAGCGAGGTAATTCTGCCACTTGTCATTTTTTTGCAGACAATTAAACGGGTGAGATTTATTTTGTGGCATTAAAGTAATTTATCATGTTCAAATACAATGCAAATAAAGCCTTGAAAATTGTTAATAGTGATTTTGCCTAATATGCATATACATATTGTACTGATGCATTTACAGCTATATACAGTTGTAGACTATAGAACACTGTGGAATGTCTGTGAGACAGGTTCCTTTACCAGATGTTCCCTCGTCCACATCGCCATGTCTTGCTTGAAGTTACAGTAACAAGAAAAATTCTTCAGTTTTTCATGTCAAGGAGGAAACACAACTACCGATTGTGACATTGTGCTGAGACTACAGACTCCTCACAAATACACCTAATAAATGTTTTCCCATTTCAACAATTATACACATTAATAATCAGTTTAGGTTGACCGCCTGCCATGTAGCTGTTACTGAAAAAAGTATACCTTATAGAAAGGACTGTCACAGTTGTTGTAATAAAAAACTAATCAATATCCTCTGATCGATCAGAATCGCGAATTCCCCGGGGCATTTTCCTACTTGCCGCTTTCGATGCCTCTTTGGCATGCCTGCAATCTTTTTGTCGAACCTGCCCTTCAAGAGAAAAACACAAAATACATTCATCCTTCCAAATTCCTCGATTTGCCCTTAACAGATTGTTCTGTTGAGAATGAACTCTCTGACTCTTCAAAGGAAGTAATGAGTAGAGTCGTCATGGTAAGTGCTAGGTTTGAGAGATGGTTAGGGGGCAGGAAAGAAGACAAAAAAAGGACTAAAAGAGGTATGGAGTCACAGAGACAGCCGAGCTGCTTGAATTTCTGCCGCCTCGCTAAAATCACTCGTCTGAGATTAGCGGGTGGCAAAACGCACTTCAGGCGTTGGATTAATGTGGAGTGGCTGAAAGATTTCCCCTAACGCCTCCGTTCAGCCCTATCAGTGCATAATCTAGAGGACAGCTCAGTGTGAATCAGACATGAGCACAGCAGGAACCGCAACGTCTGAGCACAGCATACAAATCCTAGACATCTGAGATTGTGTGAACAAATAGGCAATGCATAAAAAAAATATTTCAAATATGAAGCATATGAGGCAGATCTGTAGTGGAGCGAGGCAGCTGCGAGACACCTGACCTCTCTCCACTACTGAACATCCCGTTCCACACGCAGAGTGCGTTTTTTTTTTTTCTTTCCTTTTTTTCAAGCAGGAACAACTTCCTAAATTGTTTTTTAAAGGCGGCTTTTCATAGCCCGAGCTGGCTGCTCAACAAAGTTCTTTTTATGTGCTTCCTCACTCCCTCCTGTTTCACAGGGCTGCAAAGAGGACATGAAGAAATGCTCTTCAGCTCACCTCTCTTCGCTTTGGTCCAACATAAAAGAGTATAAGAATCGATGGGCCAAAACACTCATCCACATATACGCAGAGATATTCACAAAGTGGGGCTTGCTTGTACATCGGAGACGCAACAGAACGTTGTATTTTGATTTTTTTTTACGTTTGTGCTACCCTAAGGTTCCTAAAGTAAAACAGATGAAAATTAAATCCTACTTTAAATATTATACCTTTGGAGGAATTGAACAAGCTATTAATCTGCGGCCATAAAGAGGGTATGGTCAAATACGACAACTGATAAAATCCCAAAGCTGCTCTGACAATATGAAAAAGATTGTGGGAAAGATGTACAACAAGACTGGAGTCCCACAGGGCCCAAAACAAAAATTGGGTGGTTTTTTTTTCTTTTCCCATGTTCTTTGGGCCATGATAACAGATTTAAGGCTTGTGTGACAAAAAGAGCTACATTCCTTAAAACATACTGGGTGGGCATAGAAAATATCTATACATTATACACTATACATCTATACATATCTATATCTGTACATTATGTGGCTTTTATGCATGTTCTCCATTTTATCCATTGTGGATTTCCACTGGGTTCTCTGGTTTGGCTTAAATAATAAGTTTGGCTTAAATAAATTGCATGTGCATCAGTGAATGAGCATCACATCCAGGGTGTATTTCTGATTTATACACAGTATTTCCAGGATTGACTTCAGATCTTCTTTGATCTTAAGAAAAATAAAGCACTTACTAAGTAAATGACTGAATGACTGAATGAGAAAACACCAACACCATCAACAATTCTACCTCATACTAGTAAAAGCACTGAAAGGTAACACTGACTTTGCAAGTTTGAATCCCAACAATGCCATGAAAATTCAGTCCTAAGGAGCAAAATTGGCCATGTGCTCTCTCTCTAGATTAGACTAGCCAAGTGAGCTCATGTACGTAAAAGAAGGCAGATACAGTAGATGTGTTCCAGAAGTGGCATTGTCACAAAGCATGAGCAGCATTTACAGATGCCAAGATGTAACTTGCTTGCTTCGCATTTCTTAGAGGAAGTACTGTACATATGAGCCTTTTCAAAACCTGATTCATCACAGTCTTATTATATGATTATTATAAGAAAGGGAAAAAAAAACGATGCAAAAAGTCTAGAGAACCACCTTATAGCTCTAAACCAAGAGAAAGAAAGTAATAGTCATCAACACATTGAGTCAGAAGAAGGAAGACTGACCAATCATAAATGTAGTTATAACCGTGTCACGCATTATGTCCTAATAATATTGCAATACTACTGGGCTTTGGAGTACAGCAATATGCACATATTATTGCATCCTGAGCAGTCCCAAATGCTCCAGATAAAAGTTTCCGCATAACCATATTAGTCCTGGCACTCGCATGATGCAACAAACTGAAATCATTTTGGTCAAACTAATGCGGCGTGTAGCAATATAGTTGAAATATGACATTTTGGCTTTACTTTCAGTCTTATAGACAAGATCTAAGCAGTCCTCAGATGCACATCTGTTTTACAGAAACTTTCCACAGGCAGGAATGTTGGATATGATTCGGAAAGCGGACCTGTTTAAGGCCAGGCCATGAGACTCTAGCCACTGTGGGTAAAAATAAAATAAAAATAAAATCCCCATACAGAACGTACCCTGAGGGAGTTATATTACTACAGAAATATATATCGCTCCCTGAGGTCAGACTTACAGTACATACTGTGTGAAGACTTCAGTCTTTCTGATTGAGAAAAAGCTGGAGAGGAGAATGAATGCTGGAGACAAGAAAAGTCCCTGTAGTGTAAATCTCACATAGTGCAAATCAATGATGGCATTTAATGGCAGAGCTCTCTCTCTCTCTCTCTCTCTCTCTCTCTCACACACACACACACATAGACACATGCACAGTAGGTGAAGGAAGTATCATGTGTGTAAGTGGAAAAGAGACAAAATCAAATACCTTTTGCATTTTGATTACTTAAAACATTAAGTACCGGAATATTATTTATGAATTTATAATGGCATTATACTGTTTATATACTGAAACAGTTTCCATGGGCTTTTCAGGTTTTCTTTATTTATTACTTAAAGGAGACATGCAAAGAGGATTATGCAAAATGTAACTTTTTATTTAAGTCATTTTTAGACATTCAGCTGTGACATCATAGAAGAAGCTTGTTTGCTCATCTCCACCAAGCTCTGCTCAGCACTGATGAAAGACAGGAAGGTTGAGACATGAAAAAGAATGCAGGGTGTTTCAGCTCAAGTGTTAACAGAGACACTTTAATAGACCCCCGAAACCTGTGATAACTAGTAAAAGAAATAGTAAAATACGGGACCTTTAATTTACCGCTTTAACCTTATAAAAATTGGGTGATTTTGCAGCTATTGAGCAAAGTGATGGTAAGCAGAGTTCTGGTGGCTGATACAGATGCAGTCCTATTATCTATAATAATTATCTATATAAGACTTTGTTCTTTCAAACATTAATCCAGAAGTCTTGGTGGAAACTGAGTCCACGTTCTGCGATAATACGACAATAAAACAGCCGTAGATAAAACTCGGTTTTGGAGTGTTTCATAAAATCTCTGCCCAAACATGTGTCCTACAGACTTTATTTCTGACAGCACACATACACACATGGAAAAAACCCACATAAGAACCCAGAGTCTCTAAACAATCATAAAATACAGATGAACTGTAAACAATAAAATCCTTCTTTTGTCAGTGTTGTTCGCCCTCAAGGAGTTCTGAGTGCCCGGCTACACGTGACCCAGGATGAACTTTGGTTTTATTTGAGGATATTTCCACTTATTTTGTTTATCAGTAATGTAGTGAGAAAAGCGTTAAAATGGGTAAGAAATGCTTGACAAGGTCTCGAACTTCGTTTCATGTTGTTTAATTGCACACTCATAAGCACGTTTTAAAAAACAGTCTGAAATGAATTAAAATTTTTACGTCTTACCATGAACTGCGCAGAATGAAGTTGTGAGATTAAGTAGATTTCAACAGCACACTCATAATTATTTTTTCAAGGTTGATTTTTGTTTGTTATAAGATATATGGCTTTTTCCATTTAAATTTCAAAGTAGCATATCTTTTTTTCCCGTTGACCAATTTCGATGAAACAAAGCCTGTATGTTACCTCAAGCTCGACCAAATATACCCATGAAAACCCAATCGAAATTTATTCGGTAGTTTGTACGTGATGCGTGCATAAACAATCAGAAATATGAGTATAATATGTAACTTTAAATGCAATTTCACTTCAAAGAGGGGCGGGGTTAGTTAAAATCAAAATTTTTATATATATTTTTTACTTTATTATTGGTTGTATGCAAAAGGGTTGTGAAAGTCAGTAATTGTTCCAAACGGTATATAGAGGGAAGACCATTTGAATGGTTCCTTTTTTTCTGCCCCATCACTATGAAACTTCAAATAGGAAGTAAACCAACAAGTTTGAGTAAATGCATTGCTCAACTAGAGTCCATGTTTTACACCCTTTTACACTGGACCAAATACACAGAGTATTTTCAGTCGTAAAAAGTGCACAAATGAGAAAAAAAAGCGTTTGTCTCTAATAAAGCTTTCAAAGGAAGATAATTTCATTATCAACATGATACTCTACATAATCAGACCTAATGAGAACACACATTATGCTACTAATGTAATTCTAGAAAAAAAAAAAAAGGCAGCTCACAGGTTATGTTTCTGTGCTAATTACCAGAAGGTTGTTAGTTCAGTTCCCAGTAGATTTAAGCAGAGAGATGTTGCTTGAGCCCAGCTCTATGCTTAAATTCTTATAAGCTGTAAGCTGCTTAAAATAAAAGGGTTGGCGCTTTAAGAAATCATTAATGAGCTTATCTGGGATCAGTTGCTAGACTGGCACATTTATAAAACTCTAGGGTATTATGTCGGTTATTTTCTTGCTTTCATTTTCCGTATAAAAAATAAACACAATATACAAGGGCCGTTCAAGTCAAACCGGGACTTGTCATGAAATTACTTGTAAAAGAAACCGTGAAACCAATTAACATTTACAGGAGACTTGAAGCACAGTACGGTGATGACTCTTAGTCACAGCAAAACATTTGAACGGTGCAAACGTTTTAAAGAAGGCTGTACGTTCATGAATTATGATCCCGTAGTGATCACTGCAGTCGTTCCTGTGAACATTCAGATCCTTGAAAATCAACGGATAACTTGTTGCAGAAGAGACGCATCTGTCTGTGGGAACTGTACATACAATCATTCACCAATACCACTTATATATATACTGCCGCATCCCCCATACAGCCCTGACCTCACTTTAAGAGATTTCCACATGTTTGGGCCATTAAAGGAGTTCCTGGGAGGCCAGCGTTTCAATCGAGTTTCAATCACTAGTGAAACATGGGGATAAATGCATTAGTATAGTAGGGGATTATATAGATAAATAAATTTAAAAAAATTTATTTTATGTTATTCTGCACAATGAAAAGTCCCGGTTTGACTTGAACACAGTGTATTGTTTTAAGTTACATATAAAGGCCATATAAACTGGCATGATTTAGATGTTTTACATATTTGTCGGGATGCTGCTGAGTCGGACCAATAAAGTAGGCGGCAGACAGGCATAAAATGCCAAACCGCTTCACTCAGTCACTCGACTTCTCATTAGGATTGTTGTGTACAGTAATGATCAGTAACATCGAGCGACCCATCGCAATGTGTCTGCCAGAAAACGGAGATCACTTCCAGCATAGCATGTGATGCAATCGATTACTCACACATCAAGGTATGCAGCCTATTTTTTTGGTTCAGATTGCTTCATTATAGCAAAAGGTATTACAGAATATTCAGGGCCTCTTTCGAGTGAATCACCCTGTGCAATAAAAAGCAACTGCCCTGGTTAAACTAGAGCTGAATATACACGTAGTCACATGTTAAAAATAATGGGTGTGGACAAAGAACTTTGAAGTGGAGCCTACTATAGAGATATCCTTTAAATAAGCAATTTCTTTTATCTACAAACTGAGAGACAAAGGTAAAAAACTTTACAACATCTGTGAACACAAATCTGCCAGAAATGCTTTGTTTGTCAAAATACAGTTCATAGTCTTCTGCATTTTTTCTAAGTCTGTGTCACCTAGATATGCAGGAATGACAAATTAACATAATCCTAAATATCACTGCAAACTAAACACACACACACACACACACACAAGCACACAGTAAAGTGAGCCAGCCTTGGCAGCTCCTCTTCTTAGTGAAGGCATTTCAGCTAGAGTCACAGAAGCCTCCTGGGAGACATGGCAAATTCTAGCCAGACACACACACACACACACACACGCTCAGACTAAACAGACAGGGCTGACACAATAGGCTCTGACAGACATTTAAGGGTGAGTTACACCCCTTGGTAGACCCTCACTTCACCCACCCAATCCTAAAACATCACCGTTCCCTTGACACACTTTATGATCTCTTAGATCACATTGCTTTTTTATACTTGAATCTGATTGGTCAGGAGTTGAGTATGCATTTTAGCGCAGATGAAATCTACATCACAGGTTTACATACTGTACTGTAGAGTACCATATTGTTTCTATAGTAACACCTCATTTGAAGAGACTTGTATAACAGACAGTTATCATAATTCAAGTCTGATAATAATAAATACTGTAGCATTTTTTCATTTAGCTAAGTGTTGTGTCAGGAGATCGAAACAATCCCGCAGCGATCCACGGCTAGGAGTAAAGAGCGGAGAATTGGCTGTGGGAGGGATAGCGTACTCTTCTCACTCCCCTGCTATTAAGCACGACACTAATGAATCATTGCCATCTGCGAGGTTACGTACGCGGAGGAGGCCAGATAGCGCTTTTTATCGAGTGTGTTACACCGGAGGAGTCTCCACAGTGAGCCCTTTGAAGCAGGAAGTTGGTTTGTCATTACAGGACAGCGTTCAGGACGAAGGATTTTCACGTTCAGGTTTCTCATTCACGTCACAAGCTGTGTTTTTTTGTTCTATTTAATATTTACTGACTGATGAGGCTGCAAGAAAAGTGTCTAACTGGTTTTGTAACTATAAATGGTTAATAAGAATGACTGTGGTATACAGTAGGTGGAACATTTCAGGATGCGCTGTTAATAAAGAAGGGAGAAAAAATCAATTAAGTTACATATTACGTACAGTGAAACCTCGGATTGCGAGTAATGTGGTTTGCGAGATTTTTAATAAATTTTGACTTGAAAAACGAGCAAGTCTTGGTTTACGAGTACCAAGTATCATATATCACACATGTGCTTTTTGTTTTGACGCCGAGCGTCACGTGATCACAACTGAGCCAATGTTTTTTTCTCTCTTGCGCTGCGGAATTGTGGGTAATCGCCTCACCTGCTGGGTCTTCGTGCACGTCTCTAACTGGTATTATCAACATCTGTGCACGCGTGTACTGTTTACTATAACACTGTGACCACGTGTGTGTGTGTAAAACATATTTCATTTTGTGTTTGTATGTGTGTGTGTACAGTGCGCGTGTAAAGCAAAAGCAAGTCTCATTAGAGACGTTAAAAATCCATTTTCTCTCTCTGTATCAGCCTATATTTTGTATTAATTAGTTTATGTATTCATTTTTTGGGGATGTGGAATGAATAATTTGATAATAAGATAATAATAATAAGTTTCCATTATTTCTTATGGGAAAATTTGCTTTGATTTACGAGTGTTTTGAAATGCATGCAAATTATGCTCGTAATCCAAGGTTCCACTGTAAGTTTCTTAAGACACTGACTTCAAAATCGATTTTGGAAAAAAATTATAAATAAATAAATTTACTAGTGCTGTCAATCGATTAAAAAAATTTATCTAGTTAATCACAGTCACAGTCGGTGATGGTCGAGTAACCGCACTAAAATTATGGGAAGCCATTAGGGTCAAATTTAGTCATATGATTAATTAATATGCTTAATTAAACCTATTTACACATTGTCATGCAGTACAGCATCATTTGTGGCAGGAGTAAATTATATGCCAAGTTGTTGGCATTGTAAAAAAACTAAATCGTAGTTCAAATCAAATCGACACCTACACTACCGTTCAAAAGTTTTAGAACACTTGCAAATTTCTTTGTTTTTGTTTAGTGATTTATTTTCTGCATTCTACAACAATACTGGAGATTTCAAAACTATAAAATAACACATATGGAATTAGGTAATTACGTAACAACAAGAAAAACAACAGTTAGGTGTTATTTTAAGACACAGAGGTCAGTCTTTCTGTAATAGTTCTTGCAAGAACAGTATTGTCAAGTGCATTTGCAAAA
>JAQMYJ010000018.1:6164995-6175825 GCA_030014305.1 Clarias laeviceps | reverse complement strand
AATGTAGAAAGAAATAAAAATCAGGAACCATCATGGAGTTAGAAAGTGTTCTAAAACTTTTGAACGGTAGTGTAGGTATCGTGATAATATCGTATCGGCTGTCCTCTGGTGATTCCCATCCCTAGCTGTTACTAAAACCGAACTCAACTTCAACGAGTTAACTTCACTCAGCTCACATCTTACAGGATAATTATTTTTTCAAACGGCACCACCAAGGGTTTTCTTCCTCACATGTGAACTCACTCACTTCCTATTCTTGTTAGTTTTAATGACTGTAAATGGAGAAGTAGTGACTCAGTGGTTAGACTGTACAGACAGGTCAGACTGTATCTTCTTGTGAAGGTCACTGGACCCTAACTGGCAGAGAAATGCGAGCTAGTGAGTGAATTTACCGTCACAGGAATGAGGACGTAAACTAGAATTATGGAATCTTTATAGATAAAGTTGCGTCCTGGTCTGGATTTTGGACCGCAGATAGAATCCTCGGTTAAAAAAAAATGCTACGGCAGGAGGATAAAGGGTGAATTCTTTAATGGTCAAATTTTCTAGCTGCATTCGCTAATACTTTTAGACAAACGTCTTCGGACACACAGACCAGGACTTCAAAAACAACCCCCTCTCCAGAGTCTACTCAGCGATCTAAATGAACTCTATGAAGGTATGTGTGTATATATGGGACATCGCAAACTGTTAGGAAACATACTCACGTTGCAGAAAACAAGGCAGCGTCCTACACTGCTATATCTGTAACAAGTTGAATCAGACTCTTGATCCGTAGCACGAAGCCAAAACGTGTGTCTCGGGTGTATTGGTGCACGACCGCATAGAATCTTGTAGGCAAATTTAGCTTTAAACAAGGTTATGTGGTTGTCTGTCCAGTATAATAGAATACGCGGTACACTAATTGCTATGAACTGACTACCCTTGAACCCCATTTGGCCAAAGTCCTAAAAAAAATTTTTTTTTAAATGGGAAAAAAAAAGGAAGGGACTGCAGGATAGAGATCAAACTCGATATAGAACTAGAATGAATTTGTTGCAGCCTGCCTGGTTGGTCTGTCAGAAAAAACATTTCAGAAATGGAAAGAAAGAAAACATCTTTTCTTCCTCTGCTGTTGGTAAATAATAACGTATTTTTAATTAGTTATAATTAGACTTTGTTTATATCGAGCGTCTGCAACACATGTAAAAATAATTACTTATTAGAAGAAGTGCATTCATATACTGTAAATCTGTGATTTCAGATGGCACTACTGTCACACCTGCTGTTGAAGAAATTAGACATGGGAATCACCGGGGACCTCCCGATACGATATTATCACAATATCTAGGCGCTGATTCAATTTGTATTGCAATTCTCTAGGGATCACGATTTTATGAATATCCCGATTCGAGATACATTTTTTTTCCAGATTTTGCTACAATTAGAAACAAATTAGCAAATAGGATACTGTGCTGTGTTAATAGTCTAGATCACATTATCTAGAGGCACAACAACATTTTTTACAAAACATTAATTACAAAACAATTGTGATACATTCCCTGTTTCTAATAGAAATCTAACACCTTCTGATCAATCAGAATTGAGAATTCAATAGAGCTATTAGTTTATTGCAAAAAAAAGATAGAATCTTTTTTACTTTTTGTAATATTTGGTCTCTTAATACTGTATTTTAACAGCAGTTGTATTTGGTAATCATAGTCATCATTCTGTGGCATCCATAGTGTTATAAAATAGGGAAAAATAATAAAATACATATCCATTCAGGAAAATCAGAAACCTTCTGATTCTGAAACAACTGAGAAAGCTTCCTCATGCAAAAAGACAAAGGAGTGCAAGAACAGTATCATGTCAAGTGCATTTGCAAAAGCCATCAAGCACCACGATGAAACTGGCTCTTATGAAGAGCATCCCAGGAAAGCAAGATTAAAACTGGTCTTCTGAAATCACCAATTAACAAACAGCACCTCAGATTAAAGCCATTATGTAGCCTTTACAGAGCATACAGTAAGTAGCAGAAACATCTCAACGACAACTGTTCAAAGCAGATAACTGCATATTTTGGATGCCGTCAGCACTGTTTCACAGTGTAGAAAACAAATTCAAAGAGGAAAGACCATGGAGTCAGAAGGTGTGCCAAAACTTTTGATGGTAGAATTCAGTATATTTGTACACTAATACAAATTAGACCAATCTGTCTAAAAGTATTTATTTTACAGGGGTAGCTTAGTGGTTAAGGCATTGGGCTACGGTCCAGAATGTCCCTGGTTCAACCCCCCCTACGCCCCCCCCCACCACCACCACCACCAAGTTGTCCCTGTTGGGCCCTTGAGCAAGGCCCTTAACCCTTAATTGCTCAGATGTATAATGAGATGAAAAAATGTAAGTCGTTCTGGATAAGAGCATCTGCTGAAATGTAAATGCATCTATAAGCTTAACATTTTTAAGCCTCATAAAGCACTTATAACTGTGATTATTTAATCTTAATCTCAGAAAAGACAGTTCAATTCAATTTAGAGGCCATTTAAACCACGTGGCAGAACCAAAAGTCAAAACCGCATCATATATTTGCAGGAACTTATAAGTTGGGATCAAATTGATAATTCCTTTTATAAAACCCATAATAGTAATAAAAAACTATGCAAGTATGCGACTCTGTGACACGATCCAAATATAACACAAAGCAAAGGTGCTTCTAAATTCCATGTTGTAATTTAAAGACGCTCTACTGACAAGCAAATAAAAGTAAAACCAGATGAAAAAATATCAGAAAAGGTCAAAAACCTCGAGGAAAAGAGAAAACTTACCTCGTAGCCACTGGAGGTTTTTTAACCAAAGAGAGAATCAATGATTTCTGCACAGCATCATATTCCGGGAGAGAAAATGTCAAAAATTTGCATTTGCCATATAAAAATGCGGGGAGAAAAAAAACTTAATGTGTTTTTGATGAATAGAAAACATTAAGTCATGAAACCAGGCTAATCCTCAAGAGAAATACAGACGTTAAATGAACGCTGAATGGCAAATTGTTTTGAAATGCATGTCATGTAACAAGACGTTTTGTTGTAGAAAAAAAAAACAATCTTCAACAGGGTTCTGTAGTGCGGCCTGAAACTGAGTGCTATTTTACTGTAACGTTACATCCTAAAGCGTTTTTATTCTTGTTATACCGCTGAAACTGTCCACCGCCAACAATTGATTTATTCCGTAAAGAAAAACACCACGCCGTATGTTCTATTCATGTGTTTAATGTTGCGGAACGTCTGCGAAGCAACTCATCACTTATTATAACAAATATACACAGTCCCTTCCTCACAAGCATATCTTTATTTCTTGCTGGTAAGGTAATTAATGCAAAAAATTTAAATAAAAACATGCAGCTTGTTATGTTACCGAGAAGTTCTCTGAGTTAAAGATTTGTCCGTAATAGAAGCATATTTAATATTACAAAATGCTAAAAAATTCTCCTCACAGAAAACTTCAACACATGCAGGCAATTAATTGAATTAATCAATTCAATTCAAGTAACTTAATTGGTAATTATTCAATATAAGGCAATTACATCTTCTGCAAATACTCGCAATTTGTGAGAGTATCGCTTCTTCTTCTTCTTTTGAATTTATGGGGGGGTCGTTGCAATACCGCCACCTACTGGACTGGAGTGTGGTGTGGAAGATTAGTAGGAAAGCCAGCTTATTGATTTATGTGGGTCATGACATTTAGACTTCTTCAGCATTTCAAGGACTTTTATACACTTTCAGTAGATTTAATACTTCAAAAACTGTAAGAAATAAGAAATAAAAAATAAGAAATCGCAATGCACAAAAATCGAACCGAATCCACAGTCTATCCACGATTTATTGATCTTCTATATTGATAATCTTGTACAGGGTCAAAGAGGGCCTGGAGTCTATTATAGGAACTCCATCATAGGGCACACACACAGCGGGCAATCTGCCGAATCTTCATGTTTTTGGAATGTGGGAGGAAACCAGAGTACGCGGAGGAAACCCACCAAGTACAGGGAGAACATCCAAGTCCATGCAGACAGAGTCAAGGTGGGAATCGAACCCGGACCCTGGAGGTGCAAGGTGACAGCGCTAACAACTAAGCCACTGTGCCGCCTACCTACAGCTCTTCACAGCTCTAATAATCACAGCTTTATCTTTCAAAAGAGGTAAAAAGCCATTTTCTTCTAACTGTGCAACCTGTCAAGTCACACGTTTGCAAACTGAGTTAAACAGTATTTTAGTTTGCTTCCTGCAATCATGGAGTGCGAACAGTCATCTGGAACAGCTGAACCGGTGGGGTTCCGCCATATCAATACAGACGACATCATCTCAAGAAGTTAACCGGGCATGAAGTGCCAAAAAAAAAAAAGTTCACAGAAATAAAAATAAACTTCTGCCCAAGTAGTGATTAATAACAGCACGATCCTTTTATCTGCTGCGCGAATGGCGTCTTAATAAAGCACATGTGTTGAATATTTAAACTGGCGCTCTGCGTGATCTGTGCCAACTGGCAGTTACATCTGAAGGCAAACACACAAACAAATACACTCGCGCGTGTACACGCACATGCACAGGAGTCATGGAGAGAAGCCAAGTAATCCATCAGGTCCCAAAAACAGGTGAAAGGGATTTGGTCTCCATAAGCACACGCTCACACACACACACACACACACACACACGCAACCATATATTAAGCCTGGTGCATCTATAAACTAGTGTAACTACTGTATAAACATTATTATAGGTTATAAAAAGCCTGAAGGTGAAAAACACCTTCTCATAACTATCCATGTTTGATTTAAATGTACCAGTTTGCCGGAGGTTTTGGTGGTGTGTTATTAGTACTCAATTCTCATGTGTTCTACACCAGCGCTTCTATTGGATCGGACTACACTTGCCAGCCCTCACTCCCCATATGAATCAGTGAGCCTTGGATGCCCATGACCCTGTCGCCAGTTCACCGGTTTTCCTTCCTTGGATGACTTTTGGTATGTCCTGACCACTGCAGACCAGGAACTTCCTACAAAGAGCTGCAGTTTTCGAGTTGTTCTGGAGTTGTTCAGTGGCATTTACGCACCTCTTAAACTCCTTACATATCACCTCTGACTAGTCTTAATGCAGCTTTGCAATTTGCATAAGTTATTCCTAGAAAGGCATCTCAACACCTCCGGTAATTCATATCGTCTTGCCAGACGAAATCGTAGTGTGTACTAGACTGCGCTGATTATTCAGCACTCACGATACCGCAACTGTCTACTGTGACTAAACACATCGTCTCTAGCGCCAGACAGGTAGAGTATGACAACATGTGGATAAAAACGTGTGGATAAAAAGTGTGGAAATGACAAGCCTCGTCATGCCGATGCCGGCAAGGTAGAAAATAAAGCAGCAAAATAAACCTGTATTGTTAATAATTGATTGATAAGGATAGGGATAAAAAGGTAATGATGTGATTTATTTGTACTTTTTTTTTCAATGAAAAGCATGATGAACTGAACCAGCCAACGTTGATCAAATAATTCATAATTAACCCACGTCGGTTTTTTTCCCCACTACAGTCCTGTTGTAACGTGTAGATTTCACGGTACCTTGTTTTGCAGTGTACTGTACATGCAAGAACCTGTTATAATGGCAGTTCCAGGTGCAGTGCATCCCATCAACATAATTACCATAGCTAAGTGTTTGCTTAATTACACACAATATACCGGTTGAACAAGTTGCTCAGTATTAGCAATCATAATAACATTACTGTTCGCGATAAATGACAAGAAAAACACACAATAAGATCAACAGTTGTGTGCAAGTTGCAACTATACTCTCTTGGGATTTTTTTATTTTTTTTATTTTTTTATAACGTAAAATCGGAAGACCAAATTCGGTTCCACTTCCGTTCCTCTTCTTTCAACAAAGGACAGACCAGGGGATTTCCTTCTAATCTTCAGCTAACCCGTTTTAGTGGGTTTCTGCCTACTCTAGCCGCTGATTCCTGTTTTTGGCTGAAGTAAGAGGAACAAAAACGAAACCTGATGTGGTTATCTGACGTTGTGGCCCATCCACCTCATGCTCTGACATTTTTTGTATTCCAAGTGATGCTTCAAAGCAAGTAATTCATAGTTTACTGCAATGAATGAATTGCTTTTTTACTCAGCACTTTAAAAAAAAAAGTGATTATGTAATTAACTATATCCTTCTTATCCAATTTCCTTTGATATCTCTCAACAGCAAGGCACTTCCACCCACAGAACTCTCGCTCACTTGAGGTCGTTTGTTTTTTTTAGTTAACTCTAGAGACTGTGGTGCATGAAAATCCCATGAGATCCGGAGTCTCAAACCAGTCTGTCTGGCAGGAACAATCACGTAACGGTCCAAATCACTGAACTGACAATTCCGCAGTCTCAAACCGACTGACTGACTTGAATCTACATTATTTTAAGCTGTCACACGACTGGCTGATCCGATAATTGAACAGGTGTTCCTAATAAAGTGCTTTCCAACATAATGTACAAAAAGTCAAAAATGATGCACACTCATTATATTATATTAAATTATACATTATCAGCGCCCTCCTTTCAAAGCTACTGTCTCCCCAGTCACTGCTGTGCAGGTGAACGTCTTACATCAGTTCATTTGGAACTGCGGTGTGAGCAAAAATGGACGCCCCACTTGTGATTTGTGAGTGTGTACCTGGTGTCGAAACAACTCACGGAAAAGCATAAAAGGAAGCATTTGGATATCTCCGAATAAAATTTGGACCGATACTCTAAGGAAGGCGAAATCATCAATCAATGAAGAGAATCATTACTGGTGATGAAACATGGATTCGTCACTACAAGCCTAAGAGTAAACGGCAGAGTATGGAACGGAAGCATCCTTAATCAGCGGCCGAGAAAAAGTTCAAAGGTCAACCATCAGCTGGAAGATGCATCAATGCTTACAGTTTTCTGGGATTCTAAAGGGCCAGTATTGGAACATTATCAGGAAAAAGGTTCAACAATCAACAGGGCTCGTTACAGTGAGACGCTTATTGAAGTGCTGAGGACTAAACGTTGGCACACTTCTGCCCACCAGCTTTGTTTTGAAGTGTTAAAGCATCCTCCCTATAGTCCTGATCTCGTTCCATCAGACTTTCACCCGTTTGGTCCTCTGAAAGCAGTCCTGTGAGGACGAAGATTCATTTCTGATGAAGAAGTGAAGACAGCGGCGCATTCATGGCTCGCAGCTCAGCCTAAAACATTTGTTAATTAGGGATTACGAAAGCTTGTTAACAGATGGACAAAGTGTATTGAAAAGTAAGAAGATTATGTGGAAAAATTATGTATTTGTCTTTTCTAAAAGATAATAAAAAATAATAATTCTACAGCCAGAGGAATGAATAATATTTGCCCGTTTACTCTTGTATATATAATTGTTAATGAAACATAGACGTATAATTACAGTGTTAAAAAAATTAAATAAAGCACATACTGTAGGTCAACTATTATTAATATTAAAGCCAAGAATATACTGTAGCATGTTGTGAAAAGAAAAAGGACATTTGTTGATGTCAATAGAGGCACATCTCGTTAACAATAAAAACATCTCTCAGACGTTATTGTGAACTAATAAGACCTGTCTGGGTGTGCTCTTCTGTTTGATCTGTTCTAGTCTAGTCAATCCTGCTTAACAAAATCCCCAATGTTAAACTAAAACCCTACAGTGTTGTACAGGCCCAGTTTGACTCATATGAACTCAGTGTGTAAACACTATGGGATTTACTCTCATTTGCATGAGTAAATGTGTCTCATTTTCTTCCGAGATTCTTTACAGGATGCAATCCTTCAGTTACATTACGGTCCTCCTTCAGAAGCTATGAGTCTAGTGTTCTCAAGTAAGTAAATGAATTAAAGCAACTGCACATGTCCAAAAAAAAAACAATTCCTTTAAATTGTATACGCACTGTATACAGGAACCAAATGAATACTAATCCAAGTCCAAATCAAGTCTGAAGTGGTTATGTGACTCAGACTCAAGTCATAAACTTGTACCCGTCTCTGGCTCACATACCATCTCTAGGAGGCACTCTGGTTAAAAAAATTAAAATTAAACAGCACCATAAAGACAGAAGAACTTAGTTTTTTGGGGGATTTGGGGTTTGAAATGTTTCTAATAATTCCTTCATCCGGTTAAGACAATATAGGACTGGGATCCTGCAGGATGAAGGGAAAAAGAAAGGTTTTGCTTTCACGTGGGCTGATATATGAAGCTCTCTGGACAAAGAAAGGCGATGAACATGTGTGTGGGTTGTTTATATATGGGTGAGTCAAATGAAAAAAGGAATGCAACATGAAAAAAATTATTTTGTTTTCCTTATTAGAATGTAAATTATATAGCGAAAATAGGTTTGTCACCCCCTAAAAAAACGTAAGGTTTTCATTTTACATGAGAAAAATAAGAAAAGCATTATTCCTGTGTACATCACTAACTGAGAGAATTATGAGTTTGAGTTATGCAGCTGAGGCTGAAGAAGAGACAGAAATCAGAAATCGCACACCATGTTGACTTTTCCACCTTTGTTTAGTTGTATACACTTGTTAGTCTGTGTTTAAGCCACACCCACTTTGGGAGTTAACTCTAAATACAGACTTGGCTCTTTAGAAGTGCTGAATAGATGTACTGTAGATACAGGCATTGTGCTACACCCTGTGCAAATTCATAAATCTTTTTTGAAAATAATATCTACGGAGTGTGTGATGTGGATTTTTAACAACTGGTGTGAGATGCACTAAAGTACGAAGGGCGTTCAAGTCAAACCGAGACTTGGGATGAGATTTGTAGTGAATGACGTCAGAAAACTTGAAACATTGACATTTAAGATGTCTCGGAGCCTGTTGTAATGTATGATCTCTGAAAAACGACTGATAACTTCCTGCTTACTTGTGGAAGAGATGCATCTGTATGTGGGAATTTTACACATAATCATGCGTCAGGAAGGGCATCCGGCGTAAAACCTGTGCCAAGTTGTAGTGCGGACTGGATATTCCGCTGTGGCGACCCCTTGCCGGGAGCAGCCGAAAGACCAACAACAATATTCACCAACACAACTTGCACATTACAGGAACAAGGACAGGACAAGCCATTAAAGGAGTTCCTGGGAGGCCAGCGTTTCAGCAGGCAGGCTGATCATGGCTCCGGGCTACTGAGAAATCTTTTTGGTACCCAAGCACTAGTGAAACACTGGGATATGTGCATTAGAGTTTTTATTCTCACATGTGTGTTCTGTTATTCTGCACAATCAAAAGTCCCGGTTTGACTTGAATGCCCCTCGTACTTCTCTTCTAAACACAGGCGGAATATGAATGTATGCATCATCTGTTTTTACATGCTTGTTCATCCTTTACAGATTTATACACTATTTCAAATATGTGCAATATCACAAGAGTTTTACTCTCACTTCCCCAAACACACACACACACACACACACACACACACACACACACGCATCTCCCCCCAAAAACACACACTCCAAGACGTCTACACACCTTGCTTGATGCATTATTCATATGTGTTTATATATTTACTTTTATGCTGTGAATGAGATATTCAAACAATTCTGAAAGTGTCTATGAGTTGGAGTAGGAGTCATGTGACAACTTATTCAAAGGAAATTGGTAGCCTGAAAGTGAAGCAAAAACATCATGGCTTTATACTGTAATTACTGCTTTAGAGCTTTGGGTACAGCACATACACACACATACACACACACACACAGACGCACACACCCCTACCTACCTACATATCAAAGACCTCTTTGTGTAGCCTAAGTAAAGGAAAAACCCAGGTAAAAAAAACACAAGCCTCCTACAGAAAAAAGGAGGAAAGAAATCATGAAAGACAACCAAAAGCGGTGAAAAGCATGTAAATGACGGAGCATTTGCTTCTGCATGCTGTAATTTTCCCCCCGCTCGACAGATACGAGCTGATCTTCAACAACAACAACAACAAAACCCAAAGGAAAGAAAGTATAAAAATATGAGGAAATTTTAAACCGAGAGCATATTAGTGAAATAGAAAATATGACTGTTGATTCCTTTATGTGCCCAGTCCTACAAAAGAACAGAGCCTAATAGCCAGATTGGCACTCTCCATTTTTATCCATGATACAGCAGGCATAATTACATGACATTATCCTTCATCTTTCTAACACTTTTCTCTTTGTGAACTGATATGCTTGAAAAGAACACATATTTCATCTTTCCCCCATGGTGAGCCACAGAAATATAGAGGGAAAAAAGCATATAGTGGTACCTCGGCGAGTTCTTAAGTTGAAAATCCATATTGCGGGACGCATTTTCCCATAGAAAATAATGTAAATGCAGATAATCCGTTACAGCCACCCAAAAAATATTACCAATACTACCAATTTCCTACATTATATATCTCAACAATCAAAACATTTCGAAAAGACATGCAAATGAAGTAAAATATTAAATAAATAGATGTTAAACCTCACGTACCCTTAATTTATCATTCCTCTTGGCACCAGCTGCTTTAAAAATTTAACTGAAAGAAAAAAAACACAAATTTGGTTTGAATTTTTTAATGCCATCTGTACATTCGCGCAACGTACGCGTCGATGGTCAGTTTGGCGAGGCTTGTTCGCTCGTATGCAGAAAAGACAAATTTCTTGCAAAATTTCAGTTCTTAAGGCGAAAAAATTCGTGAGGCGTGGTGTTCTGATGCTGACCCAGATAGCACAGGTACGGCGCGGAGACGTCTGCTAAAGAGCGTATCATCTGGTAAACATCGCGTTCGTTTTTTTATAGTCGTATTTTGATCGTCT
>JAQMYJ010000018.1:6150617-6163627 GCA_030014305.1 Clarias laeviceps | reverse complement strand
TTGCATATTTAATCAGACACTCCTCAGTTCTATTTTCATTCAATTCTAATTTAATATTCTAATCTGATCAGTTAACGATTAATGTCCGGATAACGAACGTCGGTTGTCGGTTGGGAAAATTAATAGAAATGAGCATCCCTAGTCATCAATATGCAAATATACGCATGACGTCATCTGGCGACATTTGGCGATTTTTCGAGCAGACTTTAGCTACTTTCCATTGAAAATAGTTGGCAACACTGCATCTTTCATACATGGCTAAGAGAACCGATAGCTAGCTACTTTACCTCAGTACACTTGTTTTTAATCTGTACTGTACATGTATACCACTTGACAAAGTCACAAAAAATGAAAAAAATCAACTTGACATGGAGACATTTTCTGTATGGAAATATTTCCTTAGCATTGCTAGAGAGTCTCTTGTGTCAGAGATCTCCCTAAGTGACATAGCATACAATTAATTCTTTAACTTTAACGGTTCCAATGTTACACGCCTAGTGGTTATAACAAGAGGAACCAGTCAATCATCACAAGGGTTGAGTTTGTGTTCAGTGAAGCAAAATGATCAGACACAAGGACACTTTACGAGACAAATCTTTGCTTCAGGTTAGCTAGACACATTGTTGTGGGGGACCAATTGGTAGCTCACATGCTAGGCTACTGTAGCTACCCAGCAAACAACAAAGAAAGAAATTATTTTTAAAAATAATAAAAAATAAAAAACGGCCCCAGGGCATCTCCTAAAGGTCCCACACAAACGTCCAATAAAATTTATTGTGTATTTACGTCCCCAGGATGTTATTGGGGGATGTCCACAGGTCCTTTTAAGGAGTGAATGCGGATGTTCTACAACTTTTTATTTAGAATCGATATACAGTATATATAGAATAATAAAATAAAAATAATAATAATAACGCCGAAGAGGAGCTCTCGCCACACACACATACACACACACACACACACATACAAATATACAAATATACAGTATAGAGAGAGAAACATTTTTTTATATAATTTATTATACATTTTTCCTATTTTTATGCTTTTTTATGTATAATGCAAGGCAGCAGTAACTAGGGGGATGTCCTGGCAACATGCTGTAAAAACCTATACTGTAAAGGTTGGCAAGGGACGTTCTCGGTATGTCCCACCACTAACAGTGAAACATTTCTCTGGGACCACGAGGGAAAGTTCGCTGAAGGTTTAATTCATATTTGATTTGGAACATTGCAGTGGAACCAAACAAGGACCGTTAACGAATTTCAGTAAGTGCCTAATGACGCCGCAAAGAAAACATTCACATGGGGAAGAAGCGCAAAGGTTCCAAAAGTCCCCTGAATGTCCCCGTTTCTTAGGTAACTAGAGTTGAATGAAATGAAATGAAAGCTACCAAATGTTTAAGAAAGGGTAGCTGATTTGATATAGTAATATAATTTATTACAAGTAATTTTTTTAGTTACTAGTTAGTAAAAAATTAAATTGTCAAAATGATCTATTGTAGCAGGTGATCTGAAGATTTTGAAGGGAACGGTAGTCAAAACATCACACCAACAAGAAACGTACTAATATATAATAATAATAATAATAATAATAATAATAACAACACAATAATAATACATTAACTAATTTAAAAACACTCTGGCTGCTGTAACATTAATACTGTATAATCTATTTGTCACAAGTTACTGATCTGACCATCACAAATCAACCAACAGAAAAAAAACAGGCAAATAATGGGAAGTCATGTCACAATCACAATTAAGGATGAATATAATTTCATACTGCATTGTCCACATGATACAGAATTGAATATTTATTCCAAAGGAAGAGGTGGCTAAATGACAGAATGGAATGAAGGACAGCGCAGAGAGAAAAACTTTAGGAGGAGGACTGACAGTGCAGTGGCAGCGTAACGCTCCATTAGCCCGCAGGTCAGAGCAACCTTGTCCTCCCCATTCTGGAGCCAAGTTGGCGGAACTAATCAAATTGGTCATGATCTGTCACATTCATCATCCGCTCTGCGATATTACATGCATGACCCGTGCTTAATGTTTCTACATGGAATCATGCTAGCACAAGAATCAGACTCATGTAAAATATTATTATTTTTTTTTTAAATTAGCTCAAAGGCACATTTCGGACAAGTTCCAACAAAAAAAAAGGTGATCAGCGGGAGGTTCGAGTCCTAGATTGATTCATGACACAAGGTCTCAGAATGTTGAGCGAATGTGTGTGTGCCTGCATGTGTGTGTGTGTTTGTGCATGTTCCAATTCAGGTGAACGGCAAGTCATTGTGACCCTCTGCGAAGTCTAGTGCCAGCAAAACACAGAGAAAAGCAGTCTGTACAAATAAACAGCTCAGAGGGGTACTGTATATTCCAAAGTCACATCACATTATATCATGCTTAAATAAATTGTAAAACTCTATGACTTCAATATTACTGCAGAAAAAAGTCGTAATTCTATGCAATTCTATTCTATTAATAAGCAATAAAGAGACAAACGGAGGCCCAAAAAGCTCTTTTATTGTCCGTTCACAACTTCAGTTCATACCTATAATTATTTCTTATTTATTGTTTGACATTCAAAATAAATAAATAAACAAAATGTATGAACATGGTATCATCAACAAAGCAAACATCCACAAGCATTGTGCAATGAAGGACAACAAACTTTTTTTTTTTTTGCCTGATTGTCAAAGCTTCAAAGGTATTTCAGCCTGTTTTCGTTTTGTAATCTTAATTTGTTATTTAAGTAAAAAATATTTAGTGCAGGCCTAATTATTTTATTCTTTTTATTTAACAAATTGTGTCACATTAGTTGACGCCTCAAGTAATCAGATTGAACGAGGGACGTCCCATGAGTGCTGATATAGGGCGTAACAGCACTGGGACGTTTAAATATTTGTATCACGCCGCATCACAGGTGTTCTAACAATCAATAAATACATTAACTGTCGGTCATCCGCGCTGGAGAAAGCAGGTCTGGACGGTCCGCAGTACTGGAAAGAGGAGAGAGCAGCTGCCTGCCAAAACCCACATACATACAAAAGCAGTCACTGAAGCACTTTCAGCAAAAATCCACATCTGATAATGTTGTGTCATCTTAAACAACACTTTGTCTTTTTTATAACTACTTCTAAATTGCCTCTGAACTTTCGGTGTTGTTTTGGTCATGCCTTATGCGAGCTACAAAGTTAACTAGCTTCTAACACAAGGCTGAATCCCAAATCCCGTATCTAACCCCTGATCAAGGGCACTACTTTGTATGTCAAACAAGGGACTGTACACCCTACCTAGCACACTGGTTTTCCATTTTATACTACTTGGGATTCAACCCAAAGTCCAAAAACGGGAAATGAAGTTGCTGCTAAGGTTTTTACAAAAAAAAAAAAAAAAACTATTTTTTAACTGTATCTTTAGGCACTTTGCAGCCTGTCACAGTAAGACATTCGTTCCCATTTCTTTAATTTAATCTACATCAATTACCTTCATTTAAATTAATATAAAGAAATGTGATGAGTTCAAGACCGTTCTGCACAGTACTGTACCTCCACTATGATGTCATGGACAGTACTATTGGCTTTTTTCTTTAAATAATCAGCCCGTCTGATCGTGTAATGTTCTTTCTTACGTCTCGCTCTGCGTCGTTATATTCAACTGGCTTTCACACTGGTGTCATTTGGCCTCTTTAAATCATGATGCATCGCAAACCGCACGCCTCTAATTACAATTTGATCCCATGCCATTTCAACTCGGATATAATCAGCACCGTGCAAATTACATTATTTATATGCAAATGGTGAACTTCCCCATGCCAATCAGGGCATGAACACAGGAACGGCTTCAACCGTATCTTCCATCCAATACTTTTTCCTGTTCATGTCTCATTTGAAGTTTTTGAAGAGTCACCAAACAGTCAGAAGAACCGGGACGCTTTCCATACGGTCCAGGAGTTTCGTTCTACTAGATGCATTCCTGACTCACCAGAACGCCAGCAAAATTTGGATTATAAGCAACAGCAGGGGGGACATACACACACTCTTTGCTTCACACATACACCCACACTCGAGCTCATATACATACTAACTAACCAGTGAGCCTAATTCTGTTTTGGCCTCGGGCCGTTATGCATCACACCACTGATTCCTCATGCGGCAGAAACACACAAACATACACACACACACATGGGGCAAGCAAGGCCATTTAAAAAGATCCTTTACGGCAAAAATGCTTTGCATATTTCAAAGCGAAATGGCAAAACAGACCCCAAACCGTCGCCCGTGGCTATATCGTTAGAAGAAACTCTCGCACGATCGTGGAGTTACTTCTGTACCAAGATTTTTGTCGGAACCTGAAGCACACGCAGCTAATATCCTACAGGAGCAGCTGCCAAGCGCAGCCTTCACCTCCGTCATGATATCATAACCTTGTCTAAAAATACCACTGTTTCATGGTATCAAAGTATTAAATGACCAAAAAACCACACAGCCACAGTCTTTCAAGGACGAAATCCTTTAATTTGAAACTAAATCCAAAAGGAAATCAATAAATGAAATCCTCCTAATTAGAAAGATATTTTCAAGAAGATATTTTCAATTTCTATGAAATGTCTTACAACGTAAGTATTTATCATGTTGGTATAAATGGAAAGAGAGTGGCTCAGAGGAAGAGTGGCACACTGAGTAAAACAATCACAGATGCAAATTTGTTCAGTTCTGGCTAGTAAAGCCATGTTCGTCTGAATGTCCGATAGCATGATAAAGTTCCCAAATATGTCATAATAAGTTGCAGCAGAGGAAGCGATGCAACATGTTTACAATGACAACAGATTTCAAAGCCAAAAGGTTTCCAGAAAGGGAATGTTAAGAAGAGATAGAAGAAAACGCATTGTAATTTGTATTTTGGCAAAAAAAAAAAAAAAAAAGTGGTGAAAAAATCGTCTAATTATACACCGTGACTGGGCGTGACAACGTGACAACACCAGCCTATTTTCAGATGAAAAGGAAAAGAAAGAAAAAACAGGAAGAAAGCACAAACAAGACGGGGACAGATGGATGCCATGATATCCCTCCGAGGGAATCAACAATAGTTGTACCATTTGCATTCATTCATCTGGCAGACGCTTTTATGCAAAGCGACTAGCAGGACGAGCCAAGCCGGGCACGGAGCTCGGATTAAAAAGTGGCGACACCGATGCAAGTTTCTGCCAATTAATCAGAAAGAAATGCCGTTGTTTTTAGAAAAAAACCGACATTCTGCGAAACACAAGGGACAAACACAAAGTGATAGAAGTCAGGCGTGCGATCACACACATGCACTCACAGGCAGAGACAGAGAGAGAGAGTTATGTGTGTTTTTATATATGCTGTATATCCCAAGGAACTGACTATTCAATATTGAGTATTGAGAAAAGATGAAGTTGGTAGAAATAGAAAAGGTTTGTGTCTTATGTTGTTTTATATGACGTAGTCTAAGTCAGTGGTTTTCAAAGTGGGGTCTGAGAAGCATAGCTATGGGGTTAAGCTTTTGGATGTGTTTTATATTACTGCAATCTTAACGAGTTCTGATAGCGATCAGACGGTTAATCGAAATCTTCGCACAACTTGGAGTATAAACAACAACAATAACATGAACTACGATACGGTACGATATTATCACGATACCTACGTGCCGATACGGTTTGAATAGCGATTCTATAAGCATCACGATTTTATAAATACAAAATAAATAAATAAATAAATAAATAAATAAATAAGCAGGTTACACTAGAGATCCATCTGCAAGTCTAAAAATGACTAAAACTAAAATTTTATTTTGCATAATACGTCCCATTTAAAGGCTTGAACATTACTTGTCTTCGAGACAGATGCAAAAAGCAAAACATACAGTATTTCAGTTAAGGAAAGTCAATTCTGCACCACAAGAATGGTGCCACATGTACATATCTGGGTTTTATAGTGCGAAATTACAAACTGGAGAACAGTAAGTAACAGTATTTGCTTATGAAATAGCTTCCTTAGTGCATCATGCGCAACAGCAGCAGCTCTCGAAGTAGCATAAAGTCACAAACAAGACAAAAGTGGTTACTGCCACGTATCTCACGCACATGAGCAAAGAGAATGATAGTCGCAATGATTGTTATTATTATATTATTGCATGACAGTACAACTGAAATTCATTTACAGTCTGGCATTTTATTTATATCTTGCGCACCTGGTAAAATTCCTTAAAAGTGCTATATAAGATCCTTTCTAATTTTCATTATTGTGTGCTCGGGGACTACACTAAATAAAACAAAAAGGTTCTCTTCGATTCGACCCTTCAGGGGAATTCTTTCATCCAGGTGGATCCTCTTGAACGGAGGGCACCATGCACACACACACACACACACACACACACACACACACACACATTCACAGATTCTTTTAGACCTACTGGTAATTTACAGTCATCAGTCCACCCATCTTTTTGGGGTGGGAGGAAACCAAAGAACCCTAAAGAAACCGTCTTGTTAAAGGTTTTATGGAACAGTGTAATCATGGTGTAAAAGGAGAACCTTCAAGGAAAGCTAAAAACCTGCACTTTTTCCAAAAAGACCATTCAGAAACCCTTTATATCCAAAAGTGTAGGGCTTGTAATGTTCGGGAATTCAGTAAAAAAAAAACTGAAAGGTCAGATTTGGCAGGGTTGACAGATAAAAAAAAACTGAGTATATAGAGAAACAGCAACATTCAAACAAACTACTGCAAATATAAAAATCTATCAGTTTAAAATGTATTTTTAAAAAATAATATATAATTTTGCAGCGATATATGAATTGCCATGCAAAAGAATCATCATACATAACTAAATCATTTCCCCCAGCTCTAATTCATATATGAAAATTCTGTTCAGGATTTTAATTATTTAAATTTATTGGAAATTAACTGGAAATTAATTTACTGGACATTCAAGCTCACGCTTAAATTCCTGAAGTAATGAACAAGCTATTACACCTGCTCAGATGTCTATAACATGCATGAAAAGGGTAACATGGTGGACCGATTCTTGGTGAAGAAGTATTTTTAGTGTGTACGTTCTTACAATAAAAACATCCCTTTCCAAATTTAGTCTCCCTGTCACACTCTAATAACCTCCACTATTCTAGGAAGGCTGTCCTGCTAGATTCTGGATCACTGCTGTGTGCTATTGTGATCGCTCAGCCACGAGAGCATTAGTGAGGTCAGGCACTGCACTGATGTTGGAGGAGATTTTGGTGCACTTGGAATTCCAGCAAATTCCAAAGACATTTACTTTGAGGGTTGAGGTCAGGCTCTAAACAGCCCAGTTGAAGTTTTCCACTCCAACCATGGCTTGATGGAGCTTGCTTTGTGCAGCAGGTCATTGTCATGCTGGAACAGGTTTAGTGAAGGGAAATTGTAATATTGCACGCGCATGAACAGGTTTTGTGGAAGCACCGCATGTGGGTGTGATGATCAGGTGCATAAGTGTATCTTATACTGTAGCTGAGCTAATTATGGTTAAAAAGTCCAAATATGTAATTGAAAATAATGTAAGGTGCACATTGGTATTTACAATCACTCCCACTCACTCACTACCTACACCACTTTATACTGGATACAGGAGCCTTTCCCAGGGGACACGCACATGCACACACACACACACACTATGGGCAATTTGGGACCGCCAATTCATCTCATCTGCATGTCTTGGGAGGAAACCAGAATACCCGGGGGAAACCCACCAACGAGGGAGAACATGCAAACTCCACCAATACAGGCCCTGAGGTGGGAATCGAACCCAGACCCTGGAGATCACTGTATTTACATTAGAATGTAAATGATAATACAGTGAAGGAACAAAAGAATGTACAGTATCATATAGTAGACTAGTGGAGACTATGGTATACTTGTGGTTTATTATATTTAAAGTGCCAATCCATTGCAGGGCACACACACACAAAGACGGGAAAATTGGGAATGCCATAGCTGCCTGTCTTAGGACTGTTGGAGGAAACCGGAGCATCTTCAGGAAACCCACCAAAAACAGGGAGAAAATGCAAACTCCACTGACACGGCAATCAAACCCCCGACTCTGGAGATCATTGTATTTGCATTACAATCTAAATGATACCACAGTGAAGGAACAAAAGAATGTACAGTACAGTATCTTGTAGTACAGTACTATGGTACACATGTAGGGTATTACAGTAGGCTATATTTAAGGACACACCAAATATTTCCTTAAATATACAGTATGCATGCACGCATGCATGAATGAGTGTATTTGTGCATGGATAGATGAACGCACCTCTCCACCGTGTCCATCAAAAATCCCGAAGATGGACGGGTGGCTCCGGTTGACCGGGTCGGTGAGCACGGCGAAGCGGTCCTCCATGTGGTCTCGGCGTCCCTGGATGGCATAAACGGCGGCGCCGGGGCTCTTCAGCTCCCAGTTCTTGGAGAACTCGGCTTCGGACAGGTCCAGGCCGAACCGGTCGTGCTGCATGATCTCGGCCACTTTGCCCTTGACCATTTTCACGGCGTCGCGGCTCGACTTCACAATAGTCTTGACTTCGTCGTTGTGAAAGAAGTAGCTCCATAAAGCCAGGCTCAGGCACAGCAGAAACAACGTCTCCGGTCTTAGTAGGAAATAGCGCATGATCCGGCCCAGAAGAGACAGCAGGGTCATGGTATCTCCTATCATCTATCCAAACGCGCGCACGCCGAAAACACAGATCGGGCTGTTCACGTCTAATGTCGGCGTCGATCAGTCCATCCTGGATGTGCAGAGAAAGAAAAACATCGGACACTTTGTTGCAGTTACTGTTGTTGTTAATGTGAATGTTGTTGATGTTGATGTTGTTCTTTGGCTCGAAATGGGAGCGCGTCTCCTGCGCGCATTGGCGCCGGTTCCGCCGCTGTGCAGCCGCAGTCAAGCGCCGCGTTCATTTAACTAGAAACCCGCAATGAAGCGGTGCTCTGTCGATCTCTCTCTGTTTCCATCGGATGTCAAAGAGAATCAGATGGCAAGCAAGACGAAAACCCTGCACTCACACACACACACACACAAACACACACACACTCATGCACACACACCTACCTTCACTTCCCCAATACAGTACACACGAGATTGTGACGCGCTGTCATATGTATTACAAAAGAAAAGCACCGCTGTGGAGTCAGACCTCCCTATGAAGGGGCGGGGACTATCTGGTTGATAGCCAATCACAAAAGAGAGGGCGGGGTTTGGAAATAAAAGAGGCAGGGATTGCTTTTAGATCTAACAAGTTATTAAATACCTTACTGAATGAATGAATGAATGAATCTGTTAATTAACAAACACAAAAATAAATTAATGCTTACATGTTTAAAAAATTTCTAAGATTTCAAATTCAGTACAAACGTCTTTAAAAGAATATTAGATTAGATTAGATTAGATTAGATTCTAATCATTGGTCATTGTGCAAAGTGCATGGACAAAGCCAATGAAATGCAGTTACAGTGCATACATGGCCTGTAATTATCAGTAATTATCAGTAATTAACCACGTGGTACATATACAGGGTATATATATATATATATATATATATATATATATATATATATACAGAGGGCTGTACTGTACTGTATATAATGTACAGCAATACATTTAGTACATTTAGTAATAAAATATTTATACAAATTTCCTTTTCCTGAAGTGTGTATATATCTTTTGACTAATTTTATTGCATTTTATGTGCTTGGTGTGTTTCCTCTGGGTTCTCCCGTTTCTTTCCCCAGTTCAAAGACATGCAGATTAGGCTAATTGGCATTGCCAAAGATGTATAATGGAAATGCCAATTAGCCTAATATATATATGCGCTGTACTGTACTGTATACTGTATATCAATATATAATGTACAACAATACATTTAGTTATAAAAATGTATACAGATTTCCTTTAATATAAATACATATATTTCCATTTTTATGATTATGAACATTCAAACATCTATTTGCACATTATGGAAACTTTGGCAATGCCAATTAGCCTAATCTGCATGTCTTAGTATACGGTAATATTATGATAATAATATGATAATATATACATCATACTATTTTTCTTTTCCTGAAGTGTGTTTACATTTTTTTGGCTGACTCTGTATATATGTTATGTTCTTGACATGTTTTATTCATTATATATATATAATGAATAAAACATGTCAAGAACATAACATGCTCAACATGATATACATATTCACATATTCAAATGTCTGCGTGATACAGTATATACAAAATATAATATGGGTGGAATATACTGTAGTGCAATTGTAAACAAAGATTATGGATGATGCAAACATACATAGTGCAATATAGGCTGAACGTAACAGTGTAATAATGTTCAACTGTTCAGAGCAGTAACAGCCACAGGAAATGCTGGTACATTTCATTGTAATATGCTGGAAATAATAATAATGATTATTATTATTATTAGATTTACAACTTTGCAGCTTCAGCCGAGAGAGGGCTATGGCAGTGGTTAAGGCTTGGAGTTAATGATCAGAAGGTCAAGGGTTCAAATCAAAGCAGCACTAAGCATAATAGCATGAAGCTTTTCATTTCATCCTGAAGCATTTTATTTCTTTTCTGCTAATAACAGCATACTTTAACCCTTTTATAGCTGCATTTAATGTTGCGAAATGTCCATGAGATACAGTAAGTTAGCTCCTGTTATAACTTATGCTGTTTTGTAAAACATCCACAATACAAATAACAGTAAATTAGTTGTTACATTGAATCCTAAGCACTTATGGGTTGCAGCCTATATGATTAAACAATACTGCACTAGAATAAACACATACACTGTATAAAGTATATTTGTATAATTATAACTGTCAGAAATGTTGTTATAGCGCATTAATCATCCTGACCCAGTAGTTAGTTAGTAATGTCATGAAGGAAGCACCATACACAACAGCACATCACGGTCACTGCTGTGCAAAAGCATCAATCCATTTCCCAAATAATATCTCTAGGGTAAAGGAAGCAACTGTCTACGGCAACAGATTATAGCCTTTATGCCTAAAAGTGACCTGAATATAGTAGGTGGATCAAATATTGTGGCGTCAGAGTGTATACGTACGCTGTATATAATAAGTATAAAATAGTGTTTTGACGTCATAGAAGGACAAACTGTGCGGAAATTGGAGAAAAATAAATAAATGCAAGGATTTCTCCCGACAAACCTTTCCAGAAACCAAGCTTCAGGAGGTGTAACTGTGAAACAAGTAACTGTGAAATACGAAGCATAAATAGCACTTGGGAAAAAAAGGAAATGTGGTCCTCATTTGGATTCATCAAAAATTTGCCACCTGGGTACTTAACAGGTTCAAGTTAAAATTAAACTGATGGAAACGTGATTACGGATTGGATCAAAGAAAATTATGTCTTTCTGTGAAACCTACCTGCATATATTGTACGTAGGTCTATAATAAACAAACATTTAGGTTATTTATCTTAAATTACAGCTTAGTGGGGTTGAGATATGATCATTAAGAAGATCTGAATCCGATTCTTTTCTGTTATGTAGTTACCAAGGATTCGCCCTTATTTATGGCATGCGCTTGGCCAAAGATTAAAGACTACAAAAACAATTGAAACAGGTTTTGTCTGATATACTTAAGTATTCCACTTCAGCTAAAGGAAAAGAAAGGCCAAGCCTACAAGATGTTTCATCCTTGAAAATTTGGCCCTAAGCCATAGAAACTGGGATGGCCATTTATGGAAAGCATTCCAGAGTAATGGGGTGAAGGATATCCAAAGAGCTGCCTACCCCGCAGGACACAACACCGTAACAACTTGTGCACACTGTATTTCATATTTTGCATTGCATGGTATTTCCAAAGTTATGCAGTATTAAAAACAAAACCTGCATGTAGGAAAAATAGGTCAGTGTACACAATGTACTGTACATCTACCACACATACAGTACGTGCAAAGCTACACGACCTCAGAGATGTTAGGTCTTGTCGAGGTCCATTAACTCACAGTGTAATTGAGACAATGAGAGTCAGAAAGGTGTTCCACGAAAGGGCATGACATTTCTGCTAATTAAACACACAACCAGAACCTGTGCTGCTTTTAATACAGCAGGTTTAACACTGCATAAGCTGCAACTTATTTTAGAACAAAACATCAATCATTCAGAAGTCTTTCATAGTACTGAAGAATATATATTAAAAAAACTGTGTGAAATCAAGCAATCCTTATCATACAGTATACACATGCAGCTTTTAACAAGCCTTCAGTTTATCTAAATGTGTTATCAGTGACTGCTGGAAATGAGATGTTTCCTCTGAAGATCCAAACACATGTGCTTTAACCAAAAGTCGTTCCCTCAAAATACAAGCACACATTGCTGTACCTGAATGTTAGTGCGGTTTGAGAGGAAAGTAACTCCACGGCGTTTAGTTTAGCAGAACCTTCTTAGAATGTAATGGATTTTTGTTAAAAATGTTAAACTGTCATGGAAAATTTTGAATAACATTTTGGGGATGTTTTCTGATAACATTCATTCATTCACCTTATCCTGTGTACAAACGTGCAGGGCCCTGGAGCCTGTAGGCACTGGCCAATCCGTTGAAGTACACTACTGCATACTATAATTATTATTTTATTATTATATTTTGGGGGATTTTCCTAAAGTTTCCCACCCATTTTAGGGCACTCCCACATCAAGGCTATAACTACCAGTCAAGGGAGGGCCTCTCCAGGCCCCAGCTGTGAAAGGCTATAGCATTACCTAGGATTTGAACTTGCACCCTCTGGATGATAGGCCAAGCTCCATCACTCAGAGGCCCACACTTGAAAACCAAAGTACCCAGAGGAAACCCACCAAATCACAGGGTACACATTTAGGCATTTGCCAGGCGCCCTTATCCAGAGCGACTTACACTACCGTTCAAAAGTTTTAGATCACTTGCAAATTTCTTTGTTTTTGTTTAGTGATTTATTTTCTACATTCTAC
>JAQMYJ010000018.1:6140259-6150517 GCA_030014305.1 Clarias laeviceps | reverse complement strand
AATGTAGAAAGAAATAAAAATCAGGAACCATCATGGAGTTAGAAAGTGATCTAAAACTTTTGAACGGTAGTGTACATTTTTATCTCATTATACATCTGAGCAGGTGACGGTTAAATGCCTTGCTCAAGGGCCCTACAGGGTCATGGGATTTGAACTTGGGACCTTCCAAACTGTAATCCAATGTCTTAACCACTGAGCGGACTAATCTGCATGTCTTCGGACTTTGGGAGGAAACCAGAGTAATCACGGGGCGAAATGCAAACTACATACACACAGTTCCAAGGCAGGCATCGAACCCTCTGCGCTGGAGGTGAGAGCCCATAAAACCTACCGCTATGCCACTGTTCCTGGTAACATTTTTGAAAAAAAAAAAAGTTCCGGGAACATTTTGTACAATGTTCTAGGAACGTTTCAACAAGATTTGCATAATGTTTATGTGCATGTTCTGGGAATAAGCTAGATGACATTCTGTTTCACAAAGGCGCTCACTCAAAAAAGCCAATAGAAGACGCCAGATGTCTGTCGCCATAGAGTAATTAGCATTTTCATTGATTCGTTGTGATCATTTACATATCAAAAACATTAACATGAAGAAGAAAGGTAAGAAAGGTCTTTTATGTTTTTTTGCCCGCCCAAACTGTATTTTATAGGCACATTCTCAATCACTGCTGGTGAATGAATGAGATTAAAATATCAGTCCAAATGAAGACCGAATATAACAGGTGTATTACTGTGTAATCATGTGGCACAACCGTCCCTGACTGACTGTGTGAAGAAATCAGAAAGAAAAAAAAATCAACTCCAGCCTGTAGCACTTCATTCTATAAAAAGTCTAAGTATTCCACCTGAAGGTGTTTTTTCCACCTCCTTAATATATGTTTTCGCATTATCGTGTGAAACCAGTTTCAAAAAACATCAGCGAACAAAGGGCTGGTTCAAGCATTAACAGGTACAGTAAGATACAGTGGAACCTTGGATTACAAGCATAATTTGTTCTGGAAGCAGGCTCGTATTCCAAAACACTCGTAATTCAAAGCAAATTTTCCCATAATTAACAATGGAAACTGAAATTATTTGTTACACAGCCCCCCCCCCAAAAAAAACATAATACATAATAA
The DNA here is from genome assembly GCA_030014305.1 of Clarias laeviceps. Classification (NCBI taxonomy): domain Eukaryota; kingdom Metazoa; phylum Chordata; class Actinopteri; order Siluriformes; family Clariidae; genus Clarias; species Clarias laeviceps. Next base: position 6,149,399 of record JAQMYJ010000018.1, on the reverse strand, counting down.
AATAACTGTTACAAAATATAAAGTAAAAATAAAACAAATTAACCTGCACTTTAACTTAAAAAAAAGTTAAAATAAATCCAGACAGATAAGTATTTCCGCTTATGCGCGCAGGTGCTGTGTGTGTGTGAGTGTTTGTGTATGTGTGTGAAACTAAAGTAAGAGGAGACTCTTACTTTCAGCCCGTCCCAGGGACGTCTCCCCCTTCTCATCTTACACAGTAAATCTTTCTCCTCTCTTATTTGAATTTCACACAAACACACACACAGACATTAACGGAAAGACTGTTTTGTCGGGACACTCGTGTGAGCGCATACTAACGGAATAACTGCTGTAAAGTAAAACAAACAAATGAACCTGCACTTTACCTTTGAAAAGTGTGTTTGTGTGTGTGTGAAGCAGAGAGGGGGTGGGGGGTGTAAAGGCGAGAGAGAGAGAGAGAGAGTGTGTGTGTGTGTGTGTGTGTGTGTATGTGTGTGTGGCACAGTGTCAAATTACGTGCGCGCACACATAAGTGCAGGTTAAAACAGAGAAGGAGAAAATGGATCTTTAACCTCCCTAATGAGACTTTCTTTTTCTTTACATGTGCGCACACACGTGTGTAATAAGAAACAGTACACGCGCGCCGTACACACGCTCTTACAAACACAAAATAAAATATGTTTTACACGCACACACACATGGTCACAGTACACGAGTGCACGGATATTGATTATACCAGTAAGAGACGAGCACTAAGACCCAGCAGGGGAAACGTTTACCCACAATTCCGCAGCACAAGAGAGAGAAAAATCGTTGGCTCAGTTGTGATCACGTGACGCTCACCATCAAAACAAGAAGCGTATGCGTGATACATGATACTCGATACTCGTAAACCAAGACTTGCTCGTTTTTTCAAGTCAAGAATTATTTGAAATCTTTGCTCGTCTTGTGAAACACTCGCAAACCACGTTACTCGCAATCCGAGGTTTCACTGTAGTGTTTTTTTTTCTCCCTGACAAATCCCACTGTCTTTGTTATGATTGATTAGAAGAATTCATTCTCGTCTATGATTGGTTAGATCTCCATTGCCTGTGAAATGTGAGCCAATCCTAGATCAGGAAGGCGGGGCTTAAATGCAGCGTGTCAGAGTGTGATCAACAAATGATGTAGCTGCATTTTTAACTGTTTTTTTCTTTAGATAATGTGGTTGTGTGCAGAACTTTTCAGGTTACAGCTTAATTACATCTACTACAGTAGTATATGACAACGTCATATAACACCAGACTTCCTGCTGAAGATACAACAGCCATAAAAATTGCTACAATAGCCATAGATTAATTGGCTATTAAATACAAAATATCTACTCGAATTATGAATTCGCCTAAACTTAAGGGAAAACAATAAAAGAAAAAAACATACATTTAAATTTTTTTAATAAATCAGGCGCGATTTGGTCTGCTCATGTAATGACGTTCTACGTCAACGTCACCAACTCCTACCCGTATTTAGACAAATCCCACCACCAGGTTCAGGACCAGCCTTCTGATTGGACAATAAAACCAGAACCGAATCTTAAAACAGGCTGTCTATCAGGCGCAGCCAATCATAGAACAGAATGAGAATTTTTACAAAACGGATAGGAAAAAAAGATCCTCCGCTGGACACGCTTTTGGAAGAAACATGTGCAGTACCATCGGGGGTCTGAGCTGAAGTGTGTATGTGTGTCTGGATAAAACATCATCATTAGGTAGGAATACAAAAACCCACATTCATTTTGTTAGTGTTCCCGCGTGCGCTCGCGTGCCAGGAGTGTAGAAATGATTGTGATCTAATTAGTGACTTTAGCTAACTACAGCTAGCTTGTTACAGAGCAGTTAGCTTGGAGATGTGACCGGTAACGGAATATAAAGTTACAGTTTAGTACAAGTGTTGGTGCGAACGTGTTTATTGTCAATCCATACACTTAAATATTTAAGCAACAAAGCAAATATTTTGCTCCACCCTTTATATTGGATTATACAATGTGGTGTCTAGTTCATGTGTAAAAATAATTCCACATGCTACCAGAAGCACTTTTTCACAGACTTAGTCCTGTAATATAAAATGTAATATCAGAGAAGGAAGGAAGAAACTCCATAGATGTGATAACCTGGTCATTCAGTACATTCAGGTCGTCAGCTGACTTCATTTTATTGCCTCATAAGTCTGAGTCTAGACCTGAACAACTGAAGCAACTCCAGATCATAACACTGTCTCCAGAGACTTGTACAGTGGACACTATGTGTGATGATGATCGCTTCATGTGCTTCCCTTCTTACCCTGACGCGTCCATCACCCAGGATCAGGATCAGTCTGGACTCATCAGACCATCTGACCTCTAAATATTACTTCAAAGAGCAATCTTTATGCTCCCTAGCAAACTGAAGCCTCACTATCATGTAGAGATGGAATTAGATTCAGTTATAAGTTTGTGTGGCGATTCATGTATCACCACACTGACTCCAATTCAATTTTTAAAATGTATTACATTATCAAGAATTGCATGCATTAAAACTCTCAGAACTGCCTTTTTTCCAAACTCTTTGAGAGTGAATTAGTCTTAAACCCACTCATTAAACACGCTTACATCAGTCCCAAAACATATTCTCACACTGTTGAGTCTAAAACCTCCAGAGTAAAAACGCCACCATTTCTTAATAATCCCACAAGTGGTACACTCTAAACTATTCCCACATTTTCATTCCCTGTAGAAGGAGTGAGTTATTTGCTTATATTTAAGTTTCTTTAGAAGTAATAATTATGGTGGTTGTAAGAGATACGTGCTGCTAACATTTGAGAAAACTTGTGTTGTAATGTATTATAAGGAATGGACTACATTTAACTAATTATTAAACTTTTTTTTAAAGGTTAAAAATTGGAGCAAAATTGGGGCAAATGTAACATCGAATCTGAATATTTATACGCACAGTTGGACCTTGAATTATGAGCATAATTCATTCTGGAAGTGGGCTCGCATTTCAAAACACTCGTAAACCAAATTGAATTTTCCCATAAGAAATAATGGAAACTCAAATTATTCATTCCACAGCCCAAAAAAATAAATACATAAAAATAATTAACACAAAATATTAAGTAAAAATAAAACAAATAAAAAAAAAAAAGAAGCAAAAATAAGTGTTCGTTTGTGTACGCAGGCGGTGTGTGTGTGTTTTACACTTATCCTTCCTCCAGTCTTTTCACACAAATGCACACACAACGGAAACACTGTTTTATCGGAAAAATAAACAAGAAATCTCTCTAATGACACGCGATTGAGCGACACACTAACGGAACAAATTAACCTGCACTTTACCTTTGAAAGGAATCGTGACAGAGCAGTGTTTTTTGTAGAGGAGAGGAAAAGAGTGTGTGTGTAAAGGTGAAAGTAGGAGGGATCTGTCTGTGTGGGTGGGTGGTTGGGTGTGTGGCACGGTGTCCAATGATGCGCGCGCGCACACAGACACAAAGAGCAGACTAAGCCTTGAGCAGAGAGAGAAAATAGATCTTTAACCTCTCTAATGAGACTTGCTTTTGCAGGATTATAAAGAAACAGCAACAGTTTACCGCCTCAAGTATCAACTTCAGGCATGTGTGTGTGCACAAAGCTTTTAAAGCAGACACAGGTGGCTTCCAACGTATTTGTAATTTTATTTTATTTTTTTTAGATTAATTTGCGCTTGCGGTGTTTCGACACTGGTGTAAGCATGTGTAATGAGTGTGTTTTGAGACTAAATCGCCTGCTGAGTTTGGAGAAAAAGGGCAGATCGGAGGCTTTTGAACACAAGCTTTGGTAATGTAATGCCATAAAATTGAATTTCTGTTCACTGTTTGGTACAGAATTGGTTGTATCTGAGACTGCTCAGTCATGGCAGATCAAGCTGAAAAACAGCCAATTCCAGTTCCTGGAATAATGTAAAATATGTAAAATAATAAATATTATAATGACCCAAAATATAACAAACTAATGGAATGTTCATAAATAGCCAAGTCAGTCACTTGACTTCAACCCAACTGAGCGTGCTTTAAGCTTACTGAAGACAAAACTGAAAGCATCAGGACTCACATAAACATTAACTGAAGATGGCTGCAGCCCCACCGAAACATCCCAAAGAAGGAAATGTCAATAGCTTCTAGACTTTAGACAGTTATTGACTGCAAAGGATTTGCATCCAAGTACTAAAAATAATCTTTAGGATTGTCAGTCCAATTAATTTCGAGTCTATGGAAATGGAAACATTTGGTTAAAATGGCTATAATTCATCCAAGGTTAATTAAAGTTTTGTTATTCTATTATGTTATATTTATACTGCAACGTTTGCCTTTGCTTATTTCTGTAGCACATCCTCTTATAGCATGGAAACAAGTATATCTGAGTCAGACCTCATTACACCACCCCATCGTTGATTATTTTTCTGTAACAAACCTGCCCCAAGTGTTTAATTTCTATAATTTTGGCAGTTGATGTACCATAACTAAAAAAAACTCTGCTCTTTGTTACAGCTATGGAGTACATGCAAAATCCAGCATCGAGCAGCCAAGGCAACATGTGAGTTGCAATATTGTGATGTGTAATATTACATATCAGGTCAATGAATATTCTAACATGTGTTTCATAAGTAGTAGATGGGTTGCATTTTATGTTTGATATCCGCTTTATGTCTTATAGTATTATAGAGTTATGTAGCAGCATGGACTCTGATCTGATCTGATTGTGGAGTCAGTGTGGCGATACATGTCACAATCCATAACTGAATAGATTTTTATCCCCTATCTCTGATGGATATACACATTGAGTATTGTTGTTCTGTATTATTGAAATGAAAGCAAGCAATTAAGCTAAATGACCAGATTCTGTCTTATCCCGTTTATGTTGGGTAACATACTGATTTTTTTTTCCACAGTCTTTGCTGCTTATGTGGTATCCCTATTCCCCCGAACCCAGCCAACATGTGCGTGGCCTGCCTGCGGCAACAGGTGGACATTTCCGATGGAATCCCGAAGCAGGTCTCTGTCCATTTCTGCAAGCAGTGTGAACGGTACTGTACTGAAGTCCCTTCTTCCTGAAGTTCCTCAGTTCCTTCAGTCAAAGTTAAATTAGTCAGTCTGAATTCGCTCCATTGGTGGTATTGGACAGTAATGTGCGTCTTGGTGAATGATAACCTTATTGCATGAACAGGGGTGGACAAATGAATAATTCTATAGCTAGTCCACCGGACAAGGGAATTCTCCAGTGTACTGCAAATTCCTGTTATGCTTACCCAGAAGTTCTGTTAATTAGGGATGGGAATCACCCGATTTGATATTATCACGATACCAAGGTGCCGATTCAATTTTATGAATAAATATCCCGATTCTATATAATTTTTTTTCTGATTTTGTTACACATTTAAAAAAAAAAAAAAAAATTAAGCAAAAAATTTCCTCATAATACTCAGGACAATGTTGTGAATAGTTAAAAGTGCTCCACCTGTAGGATTACAGAGGAACTGCAACATTTTACTACCACAAATGCAAATATGTTTGTAAATAAAAAATTTATAAAAAATATATATATTTTGAAGTCAGTGTGAAGATGCATGTCCTGCCAAACGAAAGAAACGCGAAACTTAATCTAAACAAGTTTTTTTTCCTCAAAAAATCTATTAACCGGGATAAAAAGCCTCAGCTAAGATTAATGAACTCAAAATTACAACAAGGTTATTATAATTATTAAGACGTTCCCTAGGAAAAAAGACGTACATATTCAGTATCTTATCTGATTAAATTTAGCCCAGAGTTAAGGACAGGAGTTTTAGAGTATACAACCATTTATGATGGAGGTCTGTTATTGAAATCCTGACATTTAATAGCTGCTTAAACCTCAGCCATTTCAGCCTGGAGTATTTTCAGAGGTTATAATCGAATCAGTTCTTTGAGGTGACTTACAGTTTTCATTCCCATGTTCCAATAGTTACCTACAGCCTCCGGGCACATGGATTCAGTGTGCTCTAGAGTCGCGCGAGCTGCTTGCTCTCTGCCTAAAGAAAATAAAAAGCACGATGTCAAAGGTGAGGGTTTGTTTTTCTGGGTCATTTTGAATGCTTGTTTAATAAAACATAATAACTAAGATTTCTTCAAAGTTCTATTATTATACGCATGTCCTGCTCACTTCCTGCCGTTCCGTGTCTCGCTCAGGTGCGGCTCATCGACGCGGGCTTCGTGTGGACGGAGCCGCATTCTAAAAGGATCAAGTTAAAGCTCACCATTCAGAAAGAGGTGAGGTGATGGGGTGAATTGCTTCGGAAAAAACGCTTTGATCGTGAAAGTCCGGTCCGGTCACCGTCTGATCTCTGTGTGCAGGTAATGAACGGTGCGGTGCTGCAGCAGGTGTTCGTGGTGGATTTCATCGTTCAGTCACAGATGTGTGACGACTGCCATCGCGTGGAAGCCAAGGATTACTGGAAAGCCGTCGTGCAAGTTAGACAGAAGGTAAACTCTAGTTTGACCCTTTTAATGATCAGAAAAAGGGCGTGAAGATGGATAGAGAAAATTCGAGATTTCTGTTGAACTGTTTACACGAACACTGATCCGATACGATGTGCGTTTCTATACGCAGAGCTTTTAATCAGAATGTAAAAGGATTCTTTCTGTTTTAATCTGCCCAAAAAAATTAAAGGAAACAGAGAAGTGTTATTACCTACAACTTTGAGGTTAGGCGAGGCTTCCCTCAAATCCTACATTTTGCGTTATGGTTGGTTATAGGAATCCAGTAGATCCAGTGGATGGAAGTCTGAAGTAAAGACTGACGGGCGAAAGTTGTTCTCATGGAGTTTAACAATCGAGAACGGGAACAACGTTGACTTCCTGGATACTAGTCACGTCACTTAATGTTACTGGCCAATGAACAGTGAGAATATTCATACAAAAAGTAATGAACCAATAGAATCAACTACGGCTAATACATGGATAATTTTCACCTATTGAAAGAATAACCGAATCTTTACACCCACCCCTCTTATTCATATTAAAAGTTCATTCCGATCAGATTGAGAAATAACCTTTAATAAAACCTTTATACACCTGTGCATTTGAGTGCTTGTCAAATATGATACTACAGACTGAAAATGGGAAATATTTACAAATTTTTCTTACTTACACATTTCTCATTAATAAAGCAAGATGAGTCCTCTTACAAAAACCCCGGCTGCACAAAGAATGTCATGTCATGTCAGTAAAATCTGTGTGCATCCAAATGGCTTCACCTATAGTTTTTTTTCTTTCCATTATTTGTCATTTTGAGATTGAATGACTGGGGAATAGTGCTAAAGTAAAGACTCCCCCCTCAATCAGCAGTCTGTCAGTAAACTTTAATAGCTGGAGGCCAGAGTTAACACATGACGCAGTCGTTCTTGATCTGTGATATCTGTAAAGAGCTTCAGGGTGATGGTCTGCTCAAGGTAAATATTATGACCTCAGGCTTTGCGTTGCATCAGCTTTTTTTTTTTTTCCTTCTGTTTTTATTAACAACATGGAGTCTTAGATTAACAGATGTACTGTATATACAGTGTTCAATTGGATGCAAATAGTAAAATAAAAATGGAGCCAAATGTAAATTTGTTAAAAGATCATATTAATAAAGTGGTTATTATTTTCTAGAAATGTTTCAATGTTGATTTATATGCAAATATGGATATTAAGTCATAAAATGTAATATCATCGAGTATGTGATATTTAACGTAATATTGTACAAGCATGATTAATTGTATTTTTGCTGTGATTAAATTTAAGCATTGTAGTTCAAATTTAGTTCATAAATATATGCTTCATTTATTATTGGAAGATTAATCATTGATATAATTCTGATTTTATCATACACTATATGTGCCTGCGACTTTGTTTGCCTGGAATTTAATTGCACACTCATCCGCACGTTTTAAACAACTGTACAGCTGTACTGTTGAATTTTGGAATAAACAAAAAAATTTGTGTGTTAACGCGAACTGTGTGGAATGAAGGTGTGAGATTGTGTTTACTGTGTTTAGATTTCAATTGCACACTCATGAGCGCGTATAAAAAGAAAAAAAAATACAGCGCCATCTTGTTTTTTTTATGCCGTTATGATAAGTGCATTTTCTATTTAAATTTAAAAGTAGCGCATCTTCTCTTCTTGTGGGCCGATTACGATGAAACACAGCCTGTATGTTACCTCAGGCTCGGCCAAATACACTTGTGAAAACCTCATAAATATTCATTCAGTAGTTTTTATGTGATGCGTGCACAAACAAACAGACAAACAAAAATTCCAAAAACCATCTTGATGTGTTCTGTTACACTTGTGTATTTTCCAAATTATTTTATCGCAAATATCTTCAATGTACAGACACGCAAACTTTATCATATGTGTAGATAAATATATATTGTGTATTTAACATAACATAAAAAAAAAGAACTGTTATATTCCTCTTTTTCTTTTTTCTTTTTTTTTATCTGCTTTAAGTTTTCTTTACAAGTTTAACGATTGTATATTGGCTTTTTTGTTTGTTTAGACATTTTGAAACTTATTTCTTTTATTCATTCATACATTTATAATTGTAGACTGTCCACAAGAAGACCTTTTACTACCTGGAACAGCTGATTCTGAAGCACAGGGTGCACCAGAACACACTTCGCATCAAGGAAATTCACGGTATGTCACTCTTCTTCCTCATCTTTCTTCTCCCAGCACACTTTTCATGGCTTCCTGATACTGGAGATGGCTCTGCCTGAAACTCTATCTTACCAAGCTGCGATTAAAAGTCAGCCTCTTGGACCGGATGGCATTTTTAACAGAGAGAGCTCTGAAATCTCATCAATGTTACTAATCGAGAGCCTGACGCCGCAGCTCGGGTCAAGCCTGCGAAAATGGATTCGGCTCGACATGTGGTGGCCATATTGGATACTTCTCCATCTGGCCTGGTTTACTGGAGAATGCTGTGTGTGTGCTTTTACTGCTGGACATTCGGTGGTGATTTATATCTAGTTTTTTTTTTCTGTCGTTAAAAACATTCCTTTGCAATATTTTTTTATTCTTTCTTATATTTGTAGAGGGCCTTGATTTCTACTACAGCTCCAAGCAGCATGCTCAGAAGATGGTGGATTTCCTA
>JAQMYJ010000018.1:6068126-6114739 GCA_030014305.1 Clarias laeviceps | reverse complement strand
AAAATCTTAAAATTACAATGACATTAGCAGTTTACAACTAGAGGGAAACATCAAAGATGGTAATAACTCTCATTTCACCTCATTTTTTTCTCAATTTTTCATTTTTTTCTTCATTTTTTCTCCTTTTTCCCTTTTCCCCCTTCTTCCCCTTCTTTTCGCCCTCTTCCCCCCCTCAAACAGACTATTGTTCCCCAGCTTTGGCGCAGTGGTTAGAGCACTGGTCTTGTAAACCAGGGGTCGTGAGTTCAATCCTCACTGGAGCCTTCTTTCTGAAACTAAAAGGCATTCTTGTAACTTTATTACGTGCAGTGGCAGCTCACTGACTAAGATACTGGAGTTATGATTATTTCTGGCCTTTTTAATAAGAATACAGTTTCATTGGAGGGATAGTGTCAATTCAGCTACGGTCTGTAATAAGTCTTCAAAAATTGCTCTCAACACTCTCACACATACAAACACACACATACACAAAGAATTTTTTTGCTGAGACACTTATGCTTTCATATTTCATCTTGAAATGGTTGTTTGATGCACCATCACTCTACTTTGACCTCACAGAATGAATCATGGCCTCAATGTGGGTTCCCTTTCCCGTCTCTGTCTTGTATTTGCACTGGGGTTTTAGAAATGGTCTTGTCTACATAATGCTTGTGTATTGTTGTAAAGTGTCCACTTTCTCATTACTTACCCAAAAGTACCTACAAAGATTTCCTCATACAGTAGGCATATACAGTATATTTTTTATGACATTTTATGTATTACTATATCTGTAATTCTTAGAACTCATTAGTCTTTATTTTCACATTTTCTTCAGATTGACAAGAATAAAGAAGAATAAAGAAAATAACTCAATATAAAAATACAAATACAAGTGACAACATTTAACAACTAAATGTATTTCTCAGCACAGCTTGAAAAAAAAAAGACACCTGTGTGGGTTCCTACCAGTTTTGCACGGTATGTTGGAATGTTTTTGTCAAGTGTCAGAAGTAACAGGCTCCATAGCTCTAGCTCAGTGGTTAGAGCACTGGTCTTGTAAACCAGGGGTCGTGAGTTCAATCCTCACTGGGGCCTTCTTTGTGAAACTGAAAGATATTCTCACAACTTTAAGTGCAGTGGCAGCTCACTGACTCAGATACTGCAGTCATGAATCAGAACTACTGGGCTTTGTGATAAGTAACATAAAATGTAGGTTGTGCTTCTGTAAATCACTACTTTCACTTAATAGATCAATTATTTCTTTAAAAAAACAGGTTCTGAGGATGAAAACCATCCCTAGTTCATGATGCTGCCATCACCATGTTTCGCTGAAGGCATAGTGTGTCACAAAATAAGTCATGGCCTCAATGTGGGTTCCATTTCCCGTCTCTGTCTTGTATTTGCACTGGGGTTGAGAAATGGTCTTGTCTACATAATGCTTGGGTATTGTCGTAAAGTGTCTACTTTCTCACTACTTACCCACATGTACAAGGAGGTCCTAATAGGTATAATGATTTTTTTTAATCTATTACTCTATCTATAACATTCTTAGAACTCGTGTGTTTTTGTTTTTCGCATTTCCTTCATACTGACAGTCTATGGGGGCTGTTTAATATTTCACAAATAAAAGCCAGTAATAACTCAATTGTGACTATATCTTCATCTGCAGGCTCTAAAACCTCCAGGTTGAATAAGTTTCAAGTAAAAGTGAGAAGAAGTGAAAACCTAAAGAATTCGGCATGCCTAAGCATTCAGCCTGGAGGTTTTAGAGGCTGCAGATAAAGATATAGTTAATTCATCACTTGATATATAGACAAATTCAACAATTTCCAGAAAGTTTAAATACTTTTTTCAGCATAAATAGAACATCATTCCCACAAGGTAGTTCTGTCTCTGCGATTGTGCGTTAAGCTGTGGGAAGGGTTTCTTAGCTACAGGGCGAATATTTGAAAGCCTTAGCCTTTTAATGTGGCCACAGTGATCAAGAGATAACTGCACCCATAACTGCAGCATGTTAATTTGTGGCCATGCCTTATTAAACAACTTGAATGTACCCTCAGCAAGTGTGTTGTGCGATATAACAACTCTGATTATGTTATCTGATTATCATTCTAACCAGTGGTTTGAATTTTACCTAAAGGTAGGGTAAGTTAAATATTGTTATTCATTGTGTACAGTTCCTCATCAAATTCCATGATTTGCCAAAGAAACATTATTTTGCTTAGGCTATCCATGTTTAACCAGGATGAATTTACTGTGGCACTTAGAACTGCAAGACCAGAGTTCTAGCTCTTATTCGTCAATGAAAGAAAGAATATGGAAAAGTATAGGAGTCGAAATAGAATATCAATAGACAATAATGACAAAAACAGGAAACCAGTGGCTAAAACGTAGTGAAACTCCAGCACCTGTGGTAAAGCATGAGCATGAAACAGATCCAGGGATATGACATAGACATGAACATCAGCAACAGTTATTTTGCCATTGACTGATGACCTGAGGCCAGAGCCACATCATTGGTATAGTGTACTTTAAGCCTGGGGCATGCAGGGTCAGTGACATTGGGGAAAGCTCGTGTGCCAAGATTGGAAGGCCAATTACCTGGGGGTAAACATAACACAGCAGAAGTTCAGAAGGCGAGCTCAGTTCAGAGGCTGTCTGTTGACCTCAGGCTGAGAGTCGTGCTATGTTGGAACTGAACCAGACTGATTGAAGTTGAATACGAAGGATCAACACAAAAACCTAGGTTGAGTATAGGGTATAATCAGAGACAGAAGGGAACTATGTTCAATAAAATTTTTTATTTGTATAGCGCATTTAACAATTGTCATTTATACAATCAAAAGAAATTATAGGTGGCAAACTCCCAGAGATGGCAATAGGAAGAAACCTTTAGAGGAACCAGACTCAACAGGGAACCCATCCTCATTTGGGTGATAACAGACAGCAGGAATTGATCTGCAGTCATACTATGGAGGCTGGATAGCAGTGATTGATCTGCAGTCATACTGTTAGGAGGCTGTAAGTTAAATATAACAGTTGATGTCTTTAAGTTAATATGGAGTCAAGTTCGTTATTGAAGGCTCAGGTTGACTGTAGGAAATTCCAGTCCTGAACTATCGAGCGACTGCAGTCACAAGTCCTCGGAGAACAGCTGTAAGGCCAGGACCATTTTCGTGGAAAAGTGAAACAGGCCCCAGTCACCACATGCATCCCAAACAGGCCACACGGCGCATCCATGCAACGAGATCTCCAACCAGAACGAGATCTCCAACCAGAACGAGATCTCTAACTATAACGAGATCTCCAATCAATCTGATTCTATTCAAGCCTGAAGAAGCTTGGGATAGTTCAGAAGCATTAAATTGATAGGTTGTGTTTTTTCAAACACAGAGGCACTACTTGATGCCCCAGACCAGTATGGGCTGCTGAGGGCTGACCCCTTATTTATTTTTAACTTAATGCCGATGAATCCTGCTTAGAGACTCCTCTGCTAATTTTTGCAGAGGATCTTAACAGAATCACCTATTTTTTTGAGTTTGTCACCTGGAAGGGTTGTAGAATTTGGTGCCAATTACTTATTTTGTACTCACAATAAGTAATTGGCACCAAATTCTACAACCCTCGTTTCCTGCAAAAATGCATCCCAAAGTTCAGCTGAGACTCAGAGAGATAACTGTATAGCTAACTGGAACTAGCCATACAATTAATTCCAGGGAATGAGACATACATTTCTATTGAATACATTTTATCTTTGAAAGATCCCCACTTGATATAGCTCAGTTGGACCGTAGAAGCTTTGTATAAATCTCAGTTAAACTTTAGAATGCATGTTTTCACGGAACAAGGGTTGTGGAATTTGGCCCCAATTTTTTACATTGTTTTCTGTGACATTTCACAGTCATGTAAATTTATAACCACGACCAAGACGTATTGTAATGTGTTCATATACACCTGAATTTTGTCAGACTTAAAAAACCGTGAACTATCCCTGTCGTGATAAGGCTAAACCAAGTATCTAGTGGTTTCTTTCAATACTTTCTGGTATACATCATCTATCCAGACAGCAACTCTATCCATACACCTTGGTTTAGAATTGTGTCCACCATAGCAGAAACTACAGCAGAGTACACTGAGAGCTGCTCAGAGAGTACAGTAGGGTTTGTGTAAAAGCAAGGAGGAAAAACAGAAGTGAATAGGAACAGATCAACCTTGAGATAACCTAAATGTACTAGTACAGAGGCTAAGCCTGTGACTGGAGCTGTGGTGCAGAAATGGCTGGGGAATAAGCTCTTGGAGCTCTTGAACGCTGAGACCAACAGAAGACCAGCGTTCTGCGATTGTTGGTAGAACGTGGTTCCATGGGGGTTGAAAAAAAGCTCAATTTCTTCTTCTGTCATGCCAAGTTATTTCGTTCGTATTTGTTCTTAAATGCATGTCCATGTACCCTGCTCTCACATATCGGAGATTGGATGCACTTGCGGCCCTTTTTCTGAGCTCAGCTTTCCTGCTTGCTCTCATATTTTCAGTGCAAAGATCACTGGCAAGAGATGCAACCAGTTAGAACAAGTTACAGGTTTTGGCCAATAAAATAGCACCTGAGCTGAAGTAAATAAGAGATAACATGACACCTCTTCTGAATGCTCTGACTGAAAGCTACAGTACATGAAGACCATTCTTCTCATGACTGGGCTGAAATGAGCACAGAGTACAACCTTCAACCCTTGCACTGTTGGAGCATCCAAGATTTTTTTCCAAAAGTTAGTTTCTCAGCTTACTTATTAGTGAGATAAAAATATTTGCCCTTTTGGAAAGATTTTTGTTTTTTTAAATCACATGTTCCAAGTGTTGTCAGGATCTCCATCATATCCACTATGAAAGAGCTCCGTCAATGGTTTTTGAGCTGCCAGTTCCTTTTGAAAAAGGACAAATTTGTTGGATCTTGTGACAAAAAGGACTGTGAATTTAAACTTCAGTTCCAGGAGGCAAGAAAAAGAGTTGGGGAGCTACATTTCTACTTATGATAAAGTAGAAAAGTAGTTGCCATCAAATTTACTCAAGTATCGAAGGTAATGGAAGCTCAATGACGAAATTAAGTCATAGTAAAAGTCTCTCTTATCAGACTGTAAAAGTGCTGTTTTTGTCGCTATCTGCAATCATCTCTGCTTCTGATTTCAAACACCTGCTACATAATGAGCGTTTTACAGAGAGAAGGCAAATCATGTAATATATTCAGCAGGTGGCGATATTCCTGCTTTAAATTCCTCACATCAGTCTGGTTGTGTAGTGTAACGCCGTACACAATTGTAGTAGTGAATTAGAAAGTACAGATATTTATTGTAGGATGTAGTGGTGTATTCACTAATAAAACTACTCAAGTAAAGTACAGATACTCGTAATATGTACAGTACATAAGAACAGTAACAAAGTTACTGTGTGTCTAGAAATCAACCTTACAATCAATAGCAATCTTTGATCTACACTCATCTTGATACTAGCTAAACAATATTAGTTCCGATATATTCTGGTCATTTAGGATCATTTATTCATTTTGACCCTAAAATGAGTAAATGAAGAAAAACAAGCAGTACTTATTCGCACTCACACTTTGTCTATACCACTTTATTCTGTGCACGGTTGCGGGGGTCCTGGAGCCTATCCCAGGTAGACTTAGGGCACGAGAAGGGGTACACCCTGGACAGGGTCCCAATCCATTGCAGAACACACAACACAAACTACGGGCAATTTGGGAATGCCAATTAGCCTAATCTGCATGTCTTTGGGAGGAAACCAGAGTACCCCGAGGAAACCTACAAAGCATGCAAACTCCATGCATACAGAGGTGGGAATTGAACCTGGCCAAGAATCGAACCTGGACCATGGAGGCGTAAGGCAACAAATGCTAACCACTAAACCACTATGCCGCCTCAGTACTTATTATTTTATATAAAAATTTTTTAAAAATCTCAACTGATTAGAAAATTCATTTTGCAATGAAAAACTAATTAATGCAATAAATGAATGCATAAATGGAAAAGTGGCAAAAGTCTAGGACTGCGACTTTGTAGCTTTGGAATGAAATCCTTTTCTGGCTTCTTACTACTGTATATGCAAAAGTCGGCCGGTCTGGTACCTTTAAAAGATTCAGTGCTGGTACACAGTACTGGAAAGCTAGGAGAACAGCTGTGTGCCACAACCCACATTTAAAACCAGTCATGGAATCAACTTCAGTAAGAAAACACAACAATACACATTACCAGTGGGTTTAGCGCTGTTAGTGCAGTAGCATGGAGTTTCTCCCTGTGCTTGGTGGGTTGTCTTTGTGTTTCCTCCCACCATTGTCGCTTTGCCTGATAACCATAATGCATAATATTCAAATACTCAAATACTCTGTAGTGCATGATTGAGTTTATGGCTTGTGCCTAAGTCTCCTGGCATGGCTCTATTGTTCAAAATATTGCATCATATATCAGTACAAATAGGATAAAGTGACGGTTTATACAGACTCTAGCAGTCATTGTAACCTTATTGAGGTTTGGTCTGGCCTTAAACCTTCATGGATGTCTATCCTCACATGAATGAAATGATCGGATTGAATTTAAGTATGATGCATTCGGGATATCTTTTGAAGACATTTTAGAAAGGCGGAGAGCAAGTACACTAACACTTATCCAGAAATCCTTAGGAAAGAATCAATATTCCAGGAGCGGTAAAGCAGGCAGTGTAGCTGCTGTTCCGGTCAGTTTATAAATACCCCTCGTGGGCAGGATTGAGGTAACAGGCAACTGGGTTTTTAGTTTAAACTGTAATACCTACAACTTCTTCATTCCTAAGGCTTAACAGCGGAAAACAGGAGAGTTGAATTAAAAGACTATCAAAGGTTTTACAACCTAATGTCATTTATTTATTCATCCTCTAGACCAATTATCCTTTGTATAGGTCTCAGGGAACTGGAGCCTATCCCAGAAGACCTAGGCACAGAAGACTGGACAGAGTGCCAATCCATCACAAGGCACACACACACACACACACACACTACGGGCAATTTTTGAGAACACTACCAGAAGAAAAGTATTTTACTGAACAGAGATCTCTAAGCATTTATTTTCAACATGTAACATTTCATCTAAATTACAATATATTCCAATTAAATACCATTTTAATGAGTCTAATGTTACACAATAATACTGAGTTACCAATGCCAAACATGCACTGTATGTTAAACAGTAATGTGATGTTAGAATGACAGATAACATGATCTCATTATGGTGAAAGTAAGCACTGGATATGGAAACCACAGTCTTGGGATTAATGTAAACTTGTTTTTGATATAGACATTGATGCAGAGATCATCACTCCTATGCACACCAATAGCTGCCTCTTCTTTGCTTTAACCAGCAACCTAATACATTCTGTTGTTGCTGGAACAACAGGACAGTTAAAGGTACAGTATGTACTGTAAAGGAATCTCATATAGGATTTTGTTGTATTTTGAATCCTATACATTACCATGGATCCCAAAATGTAAGTCAATAGCATCTCTGTAAAGTAGTTCAACATTTACAGAACAAACAATAGACAAACATTAAGAGGAACCATGACAACATTTAGGTAGAAGACAGGACATGGATCTAAAACACAACATTACCATACGTTGACAAAAAACCTGCATACATGATGCAACCTGCGGACACATTTAAGGATTGATGGCTTCAAAAAAGCTCAGTTTAATGTTTTTTTTTAATGTGCACCAAAAGGATGATAAATGATGGACATGCAGATTTCCTGGGAATAATTGAATAAATAAATCATGTCATCTTTTGCATCATCATATTCACGGTTATTGTCAGTGGTAAAAAAAATAAAATAAATAATAATGCAACTCTTATTGTTTTCAGAAATTATGCATTAAAAAAAAACTTTTTATCAGTTATTAGATTTGTTATTTCAGATTTAATGTTATCATGCTGTTAAGCAAGCGTTCCTATTCTTATCTTTAGTTTGTTTTGTAAATACTGCTGTGCTTCATGCCGGCATGGAGGGTAGTGTTGCCCCCATGGAATACTACCCAGTGCTGTCTGATACCCTGACCAGTATCAGGTGTACAAATAAATGTTTTGCAGTTACTCTTTCAGCTGTCACTTTTCACTGTCACTAAACAGCATAACCACTGGATTGCTGTAAAATATTTTTTTACAGATTGTTTTACATTCTATAAAACAAACACTTCTTGGTACTAAGACCATAAAGTGGACTGGACTAGACTGCAAAAGTCTAACCAATAGCCCCCTCTAGTGGGGAAAGAAGGAAATACTTTGCTGAAGCCTATCCCAGGAGACTTAGGGGACTTTGGTGGGGTACACCCTGTACGGGGTGCCAATCCATCGCAGGGCACACACACACACTCACACTCATTTGGGAACACCAATTAGCCTAATCTGGCTTAATGGTTAGCACTGTCGTCCTTGCATTTCCAGGATTTGGGTTTCCCTGAAAGTGGATTCTGGCCTATGCGTGCATGGAGTTTGCATGTTCTCCCTGTGCTTGGTGGGTTCCCTCCGGGTTCTTCGGTTCCCTCCCACAAATCAAAGACATGCAGATTAGTCTAATTGGCGTTTCCAATTAGACTAATGTGTGTGTGCCCTGCGATGGATGTGCACCCCGTCCAGGATGTTCCCAGCCTCATGCCCTAAGTCTTCTGGGATCGAAAAACAAAACAATGTCATGTCAATTAGCTCAAAAATTTCTTGTATAAAAGATCGTGTTGATGTTAAAATAATTCAATTAAAACCATTGATAATTTCTTTTAAAAAACGGCCCTGAATCATTGGGTTTTTACAGTGTACAGACAGTAAATCAGCGAAAAACTACCTCCGTCTCTAAACTGCTGATTACTGAGCAGTCTTGCAGAAACCCCTGCATAACTTTTTGAAAACCATCAGTCAGCCAGGTCTCTGCTCTCAGTGTTCCAGCACCGCCGGTTTCTGAGATATCTGGCTCCGAATTCATTATTCGAGTCAATTCAAGGGATCATGTTACATGGTCTTTGTGCAAGTGAGCTGTGCAATGAGGCCTGTTGTGTGACGATGGGGCTAAGCCACGCCCCCTCCACTCACACACACTCGCTGGACTCACAGCTAGTATAAAATATATCTTGGGAACCGTGTGTGGCTACTTTGTGCCTACTAGTGCCTTCTTTGCCATCAAAACAGCCTCAACTCTTAATGCTATGGATGCCACAAAATGTGAAAAAACATTGCTTTAACAATCTCATCCATGTTGACATGCAGATTTTGATTATCATAGAGTTTTCAGTAACATCATTCAAACAGGCTGCGGCATTCAAATATTAATGTGCCAAGAAAAAATTCCCCACACCATTACACCACCTCCACCAGGCTGGATTGTTAGCGCAAAGCATGTTGGGAGTCATGAATACATCCAGTGTGTGTGGCTTCAAAGTGTTTTCATCCATTGAAATGATGCTCATTGTTTTTGGTCTCCTTTTACTTAACAACCAGGCTCACAAGTACTCAGTGAGTGTGATAAATTGCGTAACAAAAACTGCCTGATCTCAAATGCTTGTGTAAACATTTCCCTTTAAAGACATTATACAGTATAAGAGAGATAGATGGTGGAAGAATGAGAAAAAGGAAAGAAAAGAAAGAGAGAGGTGAATAAAGCGCACAGTGCTCGGTAGGCCCGGGTCAGGTTTCTGGGTCACTCTCGGCAACAGCACTTTGTTCAGATTCAGTCTGGGTGACTGAAGAGCACTGGGCCAGAACCAACATAGTCCACCCACTTCTGGGAAGAGTGTGTGTGTGTGTGTGCGTGTTATAAGAAAAGAGAGGAAAAGTGGGTGACACTCCTCCTTTGGCAGGTATAACTTTAAATCCAGTGCACGAATCCTGATTAGAACATTTCCTCTCACAGTTCTGGTGTTTAATCAGACGGAAATAGCTGGACGCAGCACGTTCGTGACACCTGGTAAATCGTTTTTTTTTTTTCCTTTTTCTTTTTTTCCTACTAGTTGTTTTGGAAGCACAGTGTTAAAACTCAAATGTGTGTCATGTTTTATAATTATGCTAGACCTTTATATTGAAGTTAAATATTCTAGTGCATGATGCTATTTAATAAAGGGCAACCATTATTATTAAGATTACCATCATTATTAAGATTATAATCATCTTTATTAGTAAGACTTCTTTATCTTAGGGCAATGTTTTTAGATTTAAAAAGTATTATATGTATATATGTATTATGTGTATATATGTGTTCTGCTTATAATCATAAATTACACACTGTTTTAAGTTGATATAGCTGTGCATGGACAGTATACACTACTGACATATACTTGGCTGTATACAATGTTGTCTGATGCTCTTGGAAGAGAAATCAAGATCCTTCTTCACACCTTAGATTAACGATAAAATATATATTTTATATGGCTCTGGAAAAGTGCAACCTGGTTATATATTGTATAGATTTCTTCCCTTTTTTTTATTTTATTTTTTTTGCACTTTTTAACATTTTTATTTATCATGTAGTATATATATGTTTGTGTTTTTACAACTTCTCAGAAAAATCATACAGGATGGAGAGCCTGAGAAACAGAACAAGCGAGATGCAAAAAGATAAAGAAGCAGAATGAGGCTTTTTAGGCAAATGCTTCAACAGCCACTCCTTTCTTTACAGGGTCATAGTGAACCCCATTAAGGGCTTACCACTCGAGCAAAGCCTGAGCTGTTACTCTACCAGAGGCTAAACACACCCTGGGCTCAGATGGCAGACATGCCCTCACTTCACAAAAGGGGAAAAGGAGCCAAACATGCAGGCATATGCTGAGTGCGCCTATATCAAGGGCATGAATTCTTGAGCGAGTTTCAATTTCTTAGTCAAAGGCAGTCAAAGCTAGGATTGATTGTGGGTTGTTGAAGTTGTTTTGTGATAGAGGCTCTTCCCTGTCTCAGCCACATCTCTCTTAAGGTTTGAAAAGTGCACAGGTATGGGGTGGCCAGGGGGCACTTTGCTAAGTGAAAGGGTTGAGATAAGCTCTTTCCTCTGTAAAAAAAAAAAAAAAAAAAAAAAAGCTCAGGTTTAGGCTATGGTGAGATTATCAGTGCTCTTTTGGGCAAAAGCTTTTTTGGAGTAACACCAAATAGCTTGGAATAAAACTCTGTTTCCCTGAGCTAACACATGTGAGATCCAAAACAGACAGGAGAAATGGCCAAGAGTTAAAATTAGACCTTAAGTGACTTTGTAGGTGTACAATTACTGACTGTGTCCCATCTGCATCTCCAACTCCAGTGCTTCAGTGTGAAGACACCACCGTAGAACCACTGCTGAACAGATATCATTTAGTGAACCATTCATGTAATAATGGCATTGAGATGTCAAATCTCAGTTATACCACTCCATTCGATACCATGTACCTACTTGATGCTGTTATAGTGGCTTTCTGGTATATTAAAAGAAATGTTGGACCACCCACCATGAGCCACCAAATCTTTAGTGCATCTTTCCATTGATTCTACAAGGTTATAGTATACGATTTAAACATTCAGTGATCCCTTATCCTTATGGACATTGGAACTGCCAGTTCAATTATAGAGTGAAACAGCATTATTCTTTCATCCTGCTTCGGTAACATGACATTGTTATTCACTGTGTGCCCAAGCCCCTAGGTTTGCTGCTTTAACCCTAAAGCTTGGCACCAGTCCATTCACTTGGGTTTGGTAAAAGTGCTGAAGAAATTCTTCCCATATTAAATGACTAGTCCCATTGCCCCAAGTCCAGCTGGCAACCTATCCCTTTTTTCTTGTTTTTTTTTTCTCTTTTCCTTTTTTGGCTGTCTACTAGATGGAGTGATTCATGAGGGCTCTGTATCCCATGTCACAAAAGCATGATACACATGAGAGGTAAAGAAACTTGGCCACTCTAGCACTGTGGGTTCTGCATCACCCAGTCTTGGAGCATTAGGATTAGAGAGGCCTTATTATCGCCTCCTTATTAGTGGATATACAATATCATTAATCAACACTATAATCTTAGAATCTGTCTAGGACTAAATGTACAGTATATCGGCAAGTAACGGAGTACTACAACTGTGTGTCCTGGTCTAGCCTTACTTGTAACTGCAGGTTACAAGGAGTGTTCATGTCAATCAGAGACTTGTGATGAATGAAGAAGACTCCAAGCACAGTACAGTGATGAGACTCTTAGTTGCAGTACAACATTTGAATGGTGCAAACGTTTTAAAGAAGGCTGTACGTCCGTGAATGACGATCCGGGCCGAGCCTACTGCAGTTGCTCCTGTGAACATCATCGAGTAAAACGTCTGATCCTTGAAAATTGACGGATAACTTGTCACCAACTTTCCAAAGTCTGTCTGGGAGTTTTTACTGTTATTCTGTTCTGTTATTCTGCACAATCTTGAAACTTGAATAAAAACTAAAGTCTTGACTTTGGTTACATCTTGAGTGTTTAATATCAAATTCAATGTCTTGGTGTACAGAGGGTAAGTGCCAAGGAAACTTATCTTTGTTCCAAAAGTTTTGGACCCAACTATATCCACTACAGGGACAGAACAACGTTTAATTTATCAACTTTGCAACTATAGAGCTCCTTACACAGCCTGATATAGTTTCATTAACATTTTGGGACGTTTGTTAAAGTTCTCATATCAGAATTTTTGTAAGCCAAGAACTATTAACTCCCCAAAGAATCATTCGGCACTAATTTTAATATCGGTTGGTCATCTCTAAGAATTTCCCATAGCTCAGAAACAGCATTAAGTGTTTCGGCATATAAAATGTTTAATTTTTAGACTTTTCTTCTTTATCTGCAGATTCACAATGACCGCCCTGTCTATCCGATCAGTCTTCTTGGCAGTGTCTGTACTGCTTTTGATGAGCGATGCCATCAAGATAACTCCACGGCCCAAGTACCAATACACCAAGAAACCTCCTCGAGAGTTGACCCACACTACCACACATGCTGGTAAACCCACAGTCACACCAAAGATAGTGGACCATACCAAGGCAAAAGGTCGTGTTTCTTCTGTTATTACTGAGAGTACCACTGTCCCTGCTAACGGATATGCGGGTTACCACCCAGATACCACAGTCGCATCCAACAGTGTGCAGGATAACTATACACTGGACTATACAGAATGTTACCTCAACTTCTGCGAGTGCTGCCCTCCAGAACGTGGACCTGCTGGACCAAGAGGAGACATGGGGCTTCCAGGTTAGTGGATACAGATCGTGCCACTGGAAGTGTTTCCAGTTTCTTAGGCAATTTATTGATTTTACAAGGTACATCTGAAGCTACTTAGATACGATATAATATAATACGATATACAATACAATATACTGCATGATATGACCTATTTCAAACCTAACCTAGGTTAATCTTTTTGATGTGTAGGTCAACCTGGTCAAAAAGGAGACCCAGGACTCAAAGGGGCTCCTGGACCAATTGGTGCAACTGGGATGCCAGGATTAAAGGGTGACAAAGGTGAGAATAAAAAAAAAGAAAAAAAAAAAGAGAACAGCTGAAATGCTGAAATTGCGGCAAATGCAGATGACCTTAATATTATAGATCATAATATGACAAAATATGTTCTCATTTCCAAACAATTAGGAGAAAAGGGTGAGAAAGGTAGCAGTGGATTTGCAGGCTCTCCAGGCAACACAGGGAAGGCTGGACAGAAAGGTATGTGTATACAGTCCATTAAATATCTAACAATGAGATACGTACAACAGCCTTATTATTATTATGAGATATATGGTATTACTTGCATTTTTAACTTTATACAGGTGATACCGGACTCAAAGGTGAGAAAGGTGCAGGTGGTATGCCAGGACTCAAAGGTGCTAAAGGTGAAAAAGGAGAGCCTAGTCAAAATGTAACTAAAGGTGACAGAGGTGAGCCTGGTAAAGATGGACCACCTGGACCACCTGGCATGATTGGAGACAAGGGTGAGAAGGGTGAAAGGGGAGAATGTGGACTTCTGGGAGATAGAGGACAAAAAGGAGAACCAGGTGAGCCTGGGCCTCCAGGTATGAGGGGCGATCCTGGTTCTTCAGGGCAACATGGAATTCATGGAAACCCTGGCTTACCTGGAGAACGTGGTGAACCAGGGAACCCGGGTATCAAGGGGGAACCAGGACCACGAGGTCTTGAAGGACCACAAGGTACGAGAGGTCTCAGGGGACCAAAAGGTGAAAGGGGTCTTCCGGGAAAGCGTGGTGATCGTGGACCTCAAGGTATGAAAGGGACATCAGGTGACACTGTGGGCCAAGTGCGGTCTGCCTTCAGTGTAGGTCTATACCCGAGCAAGTCATTTCCACCCTCAGGCTTCCCAGTGCGCTTTGACAAGATATTCTACAATGGAGAAAACCATTACGATGTCACCATCAGCAAGTTCAACTGTACTTACCCTGGGGTTTATGTCTTTTCTTATCAGATAACCGTGAGAAACAAGCCACTGCGTGCATCCTTGGTTGTAAATGGGGTTCGTAAGTTGCGTTCACGGGACGCACTTCAGGGCCAGGACATTGACCAGGCCTCCAGCTTGGTGCTTCTCAAGCTTGCTGCTGGAGACCAGGTCTGGGTGGAGACCCTGAGGGATTGGAATGGTGCTTATTCAAGCAGTGAGGATGACAGCACCTTTTCAGGTTTTTTGCTCTATCCTGACTGACATCAAAGACAAACCAGGGTCAGGTATTGCACTGAAATCTACTCAACCGTCATTTGTGGGATTGAGATACAGATTGAAGAGGTGTGTGGGAGTGTTTTTAAAAGCCTATTACCCTCCCACTTTTGAAGGAATTCTGATCCCTGCCGCCCGCGCAGACTCTCTGGATCAATTATTTTTGTTTCCACATACCATTGATCAATTGATTCTGGTTCACCAAATGTAAACAAACATGTACTTTAAACCATATATAAAATAACCAGAATGAAGCAGTTAACAATGATGAAAGAATAAAAGCTGTAAATTAATTGTGCAGTAAGTAGACCATTAAACTGTACAACCACAGCTTCTTTTTATATCTGACTGCCTGCTCCTGACCCTCATAATAGTAAAAACCACCCACTCCAATGACATGCTTTTGTTGGGTCTGGCAGGATCCCAGTTCTGATGCATACCAGTGAAACACTTAACCTTAACCTGGCGTCCGATCCGTCATCCGTCGACATTTCCTGTTGTTTTCAGTCGGATGTTTCCCACATCATGTTACCCTGACTACTGTATTCCCATAATAATTTTTGTGGTTTATAATGAAAATATATCTGCCTTTCTATAAATTTCAAACATTTTTGTCTCATGCAACAAAGCCTAGAGAATAAACACCATACAATATGACCAATATGTCGATGTTTAAGCAATCTATGTATTAATTAAAACAATCACAAACATGTTGTTCTACAAATACATACATTTGTTTGACCAACTTACTATAAACCTAAAGTCAGTGATCACCTTCGTTCAACTTTGATGAACACTATATTTCTTATTATAAAAATTGTATTTCCCTTTAGCAGCCCATGTTATAAAACGTAGAACCAGTTCCATGTTTTTATTGATAGTCTGTAAGAATAAAATCATTTATTACACACAATTTCCAAAGAGAAAAGGTGATGCTTTACCAGAATAATTCAGCCAATCATGCATATGTATTAAAATCAAATAGAAAAAAAAAAAAGATATTTAAGGCTCTTTCTCTGTTTTTGCAAAAACATGTCAGAATGAAAAGATAATTCACATAATCATAATCTAGTGTACACCTTACAGTTAAGGACCACAGATGAGATCAGACAGGTGGGAACAAGGCAGAAAAAAAAGTAATCAGTAGTAAACAATGAACTGCAGTATGTGAGTATGTGAGACTATTCTAAAACTGAAGAACTTGGATAATTGTTGAATGGCTGCCTTGGTGTCCTTGGTGTGCATTCCAGGTCAAGAACTTGCATCTGTTGGTGGCAAAAAGAGTTTTTTTTTTTTTTTTTTTTTTTAACTGAAACTGAAGATTGACGGCTTCAATTCAAGGCTATTTTCAGCATCTGGATCAAATGTGGAAATTAATACGCAGCCCCTCATTAAAGTTAAATGAAAGGTTTTGAGTTAGCATGCATTACTTACAGTATGGACTTTCACTGGAAATAATAAGCCGACGTTGATGATTACGACATGAACTCGAATGATGAGGTATGATTATCATATGTTAAGTAAATGTGCTACTAGTTTAGAAAAAAAAAAAAAAAGGGGGGAAAAAGGAAAACTTTAGAAACTTACATTCTGTCACCTAAAGTTGCACAGGGCGCAGAACCCTTAGCTGTACCTTCTGGTTACTCCACCTCTCTATGTTCAGAGCCCTTACACGGACTTTGCAGGAGTAGGAACCGGCATCCTCTTGGCTCACATGTAAGATGGTGTGTGTGTCTGAGGCAGAAGCAGGTCCCATCCTGCTGCCATCTTTAAAGAAGTAGTACTCTAGACTTAGGTCCTGTTCTCGAGTATTTAGTTTGGTGATGCATCTCAATGCCACAGAGTCGCCACTCCTCGCCAAACTACGACCTGTGGAAAACTCGATCCTTGGAGTCTCCAACTTATCTGAAGTCAAATAAAGATGATTCAACATTAAGGACCGGATGTTAACAGTGAATAAACGCTGGGCGAGTTAGCATGCACAATCATGCTTTCACAAGATCATTCATCACTACTAGCGTCATCATACCTCCTTTCTATGATTCTGTTATTTCATTGTTAAGCTTGGAATCCATCACTTTAAAATGTCTTACCCAATACAATCACAGAAGAAGGCACAGACTGGCCAGACTGATATTCCTGGTTCTTAAACCATGTGGCCCTGCAGGAGTACACATCATTATCCTTAAGGGTGACGTTGGGATAGAGAAGATGCATGTTTGGCCCTTGCATGACCTCCAAATCATTCTTGTAGAAGACCACATTTAACAGATGGGGGTTATCACGGACTCGACAGGTCAGAGTCATCGTTTCCTCAACAATTAATGGCTCAAATGGCGTTCGTAGGAGAACCCAACCACCTAGCGGAGGAAATAAATAACAATATGCACACACACATATACACCATATGGAGCAAAATATTTGGCCAAACCTGCAATGACATTGTATCCAAATGCATATACTTCAATATGGAGTCGGTCCCCCTTCTATCACAGCTTCCACTCTTCTTGGAAGGCTGTCCACAAGACTTGAGTGTCCTGTGTGAATTCTTGCCCATTCATTCCTCAAAGCATTTATGAATCTTCCTTCCAGTTCATCCCAAAGATGGGTTGGGGGGGTTCTATGCGGGCCAGTCAAGTTCTTCCACACCAAACTCAAGAATCATGTTTGAATAGAAAAGGGCCTTCCCCACAAGGTTGGAAGCATAGCATTGTCCAAAATGTCGTCTGCTGAAGCATTAAGATCGCCCATCACTGGGAATAAAGGGCCTGATTCAAACACCTGATTTCAATAATGAACA
Source organism: Clarias laeviceps (assembly GCA_030014305.1). Lineage (NCBI taxonomy): Eukaryota > Metazoa > Chordata > Actinopteri > Siluriformes > Clariidae > Clarias > Clarias laeviceps. The sequence continues at coordinate 6,097,244 of JAQMYJ010000018.1, read as the reverse complement.
TGTTTGGCCAAATACTTTTGTCCATATAAATATATTTTGATTATTAAATTACACAACAAGTAGTGCTAAAACATGTACCATCAACAACTATTTCTAGAGGGTCGCTTGGAGTTGATGTTACTGAATACGGCCAAGCTTCTATGGCCTTCTCTGCTCGACAGGTATAGTTTCCACTTTGCTGGATTCGTGCCTTCTCTAAATTGTACACCCCTGACGAGCTCACGAGTTTTAAATCACTATGGAACCACTCATACGTCCAGTCGGATAAAGGGTCATCCGGGACACTGCAAGTCATCTGCACGTTTTCCCCTGAAAAAAGCCGTGGCTCACCAAAACTCACTGTAGCCTTGGCTTTCACTGGGGGTGGTGTGGGATCTATGTCTGCATGCATAAATTAAAAGAAAGAAAAAAAAATATTCAGATGTTGGAATAGTTTGTTTCCCAAGGAAATTAGTTACTAGTATCAATAAACCAGATGAATGAATTAAGGATCATTTCCACATTTTGACAAAAATCAAGCACTTAGATTTCTTTCAGGACGTCCCATGATGGTTTAGAAACTATAACTTGTCTTAACTATTTTACCGTATTTACATGCAATAAGAAATACATACCATCCAGCTGGACAATTGCAAGCAAGGTTGACAAAACTAGAAAGACAAAAAAATGATATATAAACCTCAAAATCTTGCATGCCAGGATACAAATACTTCAATCTTTGCACAAACTCACCAATGAATGTGTAAAAGAAGTGCATGGTGATCGCGCTGCCTTAGGATCTGTGATCTGTTTCAAAGCAAAAGAGTGCTTTTAAAGTAAGAAACCCAGAAACTCCCCTCATTCAAACTCCCTTCAATTCCAGGAAAAAAGGAAAAGAGGATCCTTTCCTTTCCCGTAACAAAACAAAAAAAATGTTGGCTTCAGCAAAAAAAAAAAAAAAAAAGTGTCATTTGCGCAACCAGGGTGAAATAATAACAGGAAATGCCTGCGTAAAAAGTTTAGACGCAAACTAAGAAACAACAAAAGACAATTCACTAATTTATTTATTAATTCTCAGGCTTTACTTCTCAGTTTTTTTGTTTAAGTTAGATTTTCACTGCATAAACTTACAGAGGAGTGCCACATCTGCATTTGGACATAACCTAATAATATTGCAGAAATATATGCAGTAGATGCATGTGGCAGAAAACATCTTGCAAATGACATCATCTGCTTTTAGGATATGTCCATACAGTACATACATACATAAATACATACATAATTCTGATGCACTCTATAATGACCAATTATATACAACCATGCCCTGTCCTATGACCATTAACTATAATTAAGTCATAAATTATGAAGCATTTCGGTTCACAGACCTCAAGCATACAAAAGGAGGCATTCGTTTGGGGCTTCCTAGAATGTTAAAAAATATATAAATATCACTGCAATAACTGATGTTAACTTAAGACTTCAACTTGTATTAAAAACTAATGCTTTTTATGCTTTTTATATGCAGAATAAGCTAGATTTAGTGGCATTCCTTTTTTAAACTCAAATCAGGAACTGCTGAAAGCTCAAGCCACTGCTACTGCCATGGCAGCAAATCCTGTTCCTTTAAATTGTTGTTTAACATCGCTCTGCCGGCGGACATCTGTATTTAACAGGATCCTGAATGCAGCATAATTTAAACCGTAGTGTCTACTGAAACAAGAAAGACATGCGCTTCAGGGATGAGCTGGTGTTGGTGCTGAATTAAACCTGTTCACAGTGCATCGTCAACGTTACAAGTCATACAATACAATGCGCTCTGTGCATTTTAGACAAGTCGGATTAAAACGACATATGGAAAATTAAAACGACATTCGCACAGCTTTTCGATGTTCAGAATCCTTCGAATAAGTGGAGTGCAAGACTAAAAGACCACCAAAATCAATTCAACAGAAAAAAAAAAATCATTAAATAATCTAATAAATAACAAGAAATCTGTAAATAAGATAAAATCCTAAATAAATCCGATCACCTGTACAGAAGACTAAGGAATATCCCTGAATAATACTTCTACATACTTGTATATTTGACAAAAAGTAAGAATAAATGAATTTCGACTATGCTTCGAGTGCTTTATACACAGTCTCTTTAAAAACTGTCACAGGAGGAAAAAAAAAAAAAAAAAAAAGGTTAAAAGTGCAAACAAAAAGCGACCCCGAGACGGAGTGAAGGTTCTTGACAGAAAGGAGGATTGAGAGAGTTGGCCAACACCCGTTCAGTGAGCTGTGAACGCACAGAGAGGTCACAATCATCATAAATAATCAAACGGCCCAGAATAAACCCACTCGCTTGTCTTTAGAATACTAGGTTGAGTCAATCCTAACTTTGTCAATCTGAGATCATGTTAACAGTTTAAATATTGCCTCATTTGAAAATCTTTATTTTTTTTGTAGTTACATATGCTTATCTCTCTCTATTGGTCTGGTCACATCCTTTAAACAAATGCTACTGTAAAAATGTACAGAAGCAAACATTTTTTGAATAAACAAAGAAGCTGGCAAAGTTAAACACTCTGAGGAATCCTGCCGCGTCCCATTGGCTCATCGTTGCAGTTTATAGGAGGAGGAACTAGTTGATCAGATCGCAACCTGAAAGATCCGGGCGCTGTTTTGAAATCTGCCTTAACTACACAAACCTATACTCCGAGATCATGAACTACACTGAAGCTTTCTTTGCTACCTTTACAGGGCAATTTGTTACACGTATAAGCCTCAAAGTCTGGCTGACAGAGGAACTGCAACAGCAAAGAATAAATCAAATGAATGCCCTCAGAGCGCAGAGCTAATTTCAGGTTTTGTTTTGTTTTTATGCTTGAATGATTCATAGGTCACTGTGTGGCTTAACGGACTGAAAAACAAGAGACAAAAAAAAACAACAACCAAAAAAAAAAAAAAAAAAAAAAAAACTTGGGGGTGCTATTCAGTAAAACTACATTAAAAATAATAAATTCTGCCTCTTTGGATGCAAAATATGAAGAATTTTTGCGATTCAGTTCACGATTCATGATTCTTTTGTGTGGAAATTCATTTATCGCCACACTGACTCCAGAATTGAATTATTTTTTTAATTTATTTCTACATGTTCGTATTTGACATGGAAAAATATTGCAGTTCCTCTGTAACACTAAATGATCCAAACTATTCACATACAAGCAGACAGAACATCATTGTGTGTTACAGGTGCAAATTATGATTTAAAATTTATTTATTTTTGTTTAGAATTGCAACAATTTTTATTTTATTTTATAAATTATATGGAATCAGGATATTTATAAAATCGTTATAGTAAAAGATTCGCAATACAAACCGAATCAGCACCTATGTATACGGACATCGTATCAACTAGACCTTGTTGATTCCTATCGCTACGGTAACGCTTGTCAAATGTGTTGAGAAAAGGTTAGAAAACCTCTCGTGTGCCGTCACTGTAGAGTGTGTTGGCTAACTCTATCACAAACTAAATCGCGGAGTGTCGAGCTCAGCTGCAACCAAATAAATATGTGCAAATCCTTTTCCCCGAATAACGGAAAGACAAGTTGAAAGATTGCTGATTAAGTGAGGGCATCATCTCCTACTTCACATTGGCCTGCAGTCAGTAGGGCCCACACCCTGGAGTGTTAAATATCAACAGTAACATGACAGAGGAACTTGGTTGATGGAACTGGTGATCTGGTACAGAGCTACCCAGCAAACACCTGAGGCTGTAGAGGAGGAGGTAAGCCCTCGCTGTCTAGATTGTCCGAGTCGATCGCAGAGGTGGACGGAGCGCCGGAGTCCAGGTGAAGCCCTTCTAGGACATCCTGAACAGGAGCCTCCACTCCATCGTTCCAATCGATGAGATCGTTCTCCGGCCTGTCGGCTCTCGGGCCGCTCCGTGATGAAGAGGGTGGGGGAAGAGAGATTCCACGGGCCTGTGGTCTCTCAGGGGACGCCTGCTCAGACATGTAGAGGTCAAACTCCTCTGTAGTCAGGTTTAGAGACCGGGCATCCAGCTTCTCTATGAAAGCTATTGCACAGCACTAAATGAGGGGGGGAAAAAATGGAGAGAGAGAGATTCAGTCTTGACATGTTTCCCAAAGGGCACTTGTGAAACTTTTAACACAATCACCAAATATTATATTAAAGCATGGGCAAAATAAAGGCAGCGCGTGTTCAACATTCACTTTATACAACAAGGACAAGTTCAAATGCCGATCTCCGTTTTAAAAGTAAGCAGTGTTCAAGTTAAACACGCACCAGGTTGGTGAAGTAATACCCGTCTTCGCCGCTCATGAGGCGCCTGGGGTTGCAGAAGCGGGTGATGTACTGGATGTTGGACTGCAGCCGAGGTGGGTTGGCCTTCAGCACCACGTAGATGAGCACCGGGAGGAAGTCGTCAGCCGACGCCGCCTCTCTCTTGCTGCGCTTAATGGCGCTGAAGATGTGCTTGCTGCACCTGGTGACGTAACCCAGTTTATCCCTGGGCACTCGCTTGGAATCCATCTCGATTATATCTGTAACACAAAGTATTTAAATGACCTGTTTAGTGGGCCTTTGCATTAAATCAGAAAGAAATTAAAAACACGCACCTGTACATGTGTATATTACTAATAAGTTTGTGATGGAAAAACACTGAAAACACTACGTTTACAAGCCAAACCTCAGATTTATATAAATGTACTTGTTCTAATATGTAACAGCTAGGAAATTGTACACCAGATGTTCCAATGTAAAAAGTGTACAATACGGTATAGAGAGACTTTTTGGAAGGAGTCTCCAGTGTCCAGGTTTATGTCATTATGAAGACTTTTGTGCAGTATTTAATGGCAAAAATACAGGCTGGAGTAAAAATACAGACTGGTAAGGGAACTATTCTATATTTCTAATGCCGGGATAACAGGAACTAACATGCTTTGCAAACGTTCCACAACATTAAATCTTTCTTTTTTAACATACGGCTATATTCATGGCGAGAGTCAGTTTTGTTATTCAATATCAAAACTAGAGAAGATGTTTAAAATGTATTTTTTCTAAGAACTTTAAAACTACATTTGGATTTACTTGTTCAAAAACTTTTTTAAAAAAGTGTCAACAGAATAAAATAAGTTCCTTAAAAGGAGTAAAAGAGTTAGTCAAATAAAATCAGTTTGATGGTCAGCGGAGTTCTGCATGATAAACATTGTGGTGGATTTTCTCTAGACAGGAAAAATGTGTGCGTAGCTTTTGAGTGTTCCACAACATCAAATCCAACTAAAAATGAATAGGTACAGATAGTGTTTAATTAACAAAAAAAAAAAAAAAAAACATTTTGCATCGTAAATCATGGTAACTTAGGGGAAATACAACCTGGTGGTAAAGGTAACTTTGCTTTGCAACAGGCTGCATTATATCACTCCATTGTTGATTTTTTTTTTTTATATAACTGCAACAAAACCCTTACCAGTAATCGCCCTGTCCAGACTGTCTGCCACTGCAGGGATCTCCTCTTTTAGTGGAGCACACAGCATCTGAACCGTAACCCAGTGCAAAGCCCTAAACATACACAAAACCTTTAATCAGACTTAAAAATAAAACACACAGACCTTTCTGTGATTAACAATGTTGTCAAATAATACACGTTAACAACACGAGTGTGTGCCTGGCCACCGATGTCGCACCTGATTCTTTTCTGGATGGCCAAGTCTTTGGCCTCGTCCTCTGCAGATTCAGGACAGAAAACCTGTTCATACAACTGCAGCGTTATGTACTTCTCCACTTCATCCATTATTGCCTCTACCCGCTCTGGATTCCCTGACATACACACAGACATAAACACCAACAACATTTAAAAAAACAGAAAGAACAAAAAAAAAATAAAAAAACTCAATTAAATTATCTATAAACCTGTAATAACATTTGCCTTTAAGGAACCTTATATTCTTAATACCTTTGTAGATATTGTGTAGGCGGTCAGACATGCTCTGGTAAAAGTCCTGCACGGCCTCTGAGAGATCGTCTGCGCCAAGATCCTGAAAGAAATATCAGAAAACACACTGTAGCATCAATGACAGTAACATTAGCTTCTAAAAGAGTAATAAACTGAGTATTAAATGTACAGGTAGTCCCCGACTTACGAACATATAAGTTAAGAATTTCCGCGGATACGAACGGACCGGCGTTCTACTTCCGGTTCCAGTTCACCAGATGCCAATATTTACAATTACATAGAATATTTTCAGTGTTTAAGTGAATGTGTGAAATGTTAATGTCAACAAACAGTGGAAAACAGCTCCGGGACAAATTGGCATCCGGGATTCCTTTCGCGATTTAAAGGCACATTTGACATGTGACAAAATTAATTTCCTTAGACATAGTTATGGTTTTTGGCCACATGATGGCAGTATGGGAAAAGGGGACAGATTTAGTCAAGTGGATTGGTATGCTTTACATTGTATATTCAAATGTATCAAAGATGTACAAGATTCACTTTGTCAGACATAAGAACAAATCCGACTTACGAACGTGCTCCAGGAACAGACCTCCTTCATAAGTCGGGGACTACCTGTATTGTATTCCCTCAATAACCTTGAATCTGGTATAAATAGGTCTGGCACTTCTTTCATACCTCATTCAGCCACAACATTACAACATAAAAAATATTAACCCCAACATAGTACTGTAGTTTCCCTACTGCCATGACTTCGCATGATCTATGAGGGCGTGCTGTAGCATCTGCCAGCTTTTGGGTGCTGTGGATTGCGGGGTGGGGCCTCTACGGCTCAATCTTGTTTGTCCAGTGCATTCCATGAATGCTTGTTCAGATTGAGATACTCCGTTTACTTTTTTTTTTTTTTAATACAGACCCAACTAAATTCATAAGAAAATACAGCTGGCAGGTACAAAGTTATTTGTTTTTGTAAAACGTCCTGTTTTGGCAACTCTGTTTTTGCCCATTTGGAGCACTAAACTACTAAACACATACAGTACACCTAGTTGCAATGTAAACTACGCGGAAATTTTTTTTAATTAAAATCACGCACTAATATTTTATTGGACCAACTTTAGCTTTGATAGTAACGTTTAATTTTTCCATCGGAAGTGGCATTTATTTTTGATGGAAGTCTTGCACTAATGATGGAGTTGAACCACTTCATTAAGTCTTCAAATCAAAATCACAATAAGTTTAGTGTTAGGCTATTTCATGTGTGACAATGATCCGTCACGCTCCCGGAACCAAAACAGGTCAGCTGACTACATTTTATTACCACATATTGTAAGTATTTGCATATTTAAAGTCAAACGATGACTGAATACCTTTTTGTAAGCTACACTGTGACAGAACGAATGGCACTGTTTAAAAATGTCCCGTCCAGGCTTTTGCATGGTCTTCAGGAAATCAATGAACTGTCGTGTGGCCTGGTCAGGTTCTGTAGCCTGTAACTGCTGGCTGATGGACGTGCTGGGAGGCGGCTGGGTGGGAGTGTTGACATCTGATGGGACCAAAAAAAAAAAAAAAAAAAAGGATCACGTATTGTATTTTCCTTTACCACTTAATACCAGGCAACAATGCATTAACAAACAAGCTCTTTTTTGTTCTGAAACGACACGAGTGGAGGTTACCGAAATAATCATCTCTGGATGTCTGGTGCATTACATACGAGTTAAAACGGACCATAAACAGGCATTAACACACGTTCGATGAATCCACCGGTCTCTATTCTTTAAAAACAAAGTGCCAGTGTAAAGATATGACCTTTTTGTGTACACACCCTTTCCTTAACAGCAAAACACACGTCCAACTTTATCTTTTCAGTTTCAGTGTAGTTGTGGGAACAGTAGCTTACTGACTTCTAGTGTTATCACTTCTTTCATGCTTGCGAACGCAAAGTGATATGATCTGAGTAACAAAGTGTTGATCTGTACTTAGCACACAATGAACATATCCAGCATGTGCTTAAGCACTGTCTTGTGTTCTAATCTTGTCCTGTCTCTGTCCTGTCATTGATTTGTTATCCTGCTGTGTTCACTGGTTTTGTGTTCGTTTTTTAGATTAGTTTGTCGAAGTGCCAAAATCGCTCAAAAACAAGTCATTCTCTATTACATAAAAATAATCTCGTCAAAATCCTGAAGAGAATCAAAAGATTTGGGGATGTTCTGTTTTTGGTGGCTCAACACTGTGTGAGTCGAATCACCAAGTTAAATCTTCACGTCATCTTCAATCTTCACAGTGCAAAGACATTGCGAGGTAGAGTTGTGTAGTGTTGTCTGTAGTGTGTTAGTGTGTGTGAGTGTGTGTGCCCTGCAATGAATTGGCACTCGGTGATCATAACAAACTCTTAGACATATTTCTAAAAATAGATAATGATGTGATGTTAGTACCAGTGGCAATCACGCTGCTGCTGACACACATCTCATATCATGTCACATCCACACACCATTTTGTTTTTTATACTTTCATATTTTTAATTCTTCACAGTTTACACTTTCATTCTTTAAATTCTGTTCCTGTGTCATTTATTTTTATATGAATTCTATTTTATTTTGGAACGTAAATTTCCAGCTTAAGATAGATCAGTTGATAGATCAAGTTCTATCGTTACTTAACTTTTATTTTCTAGTGCAAAGTTTTTTCAATATCAAATTCTAATTTTATTGGTCATGTACACAACCACACACAGTATGATATGCACTGAAATGCTTGTACAACTAAAATCCAAAGAGTACAATTAAAGTAGACAGAATTTTCAATAAAATTCAATTAAAATGAAATAAATAAATAAAATAAATAAATAAAAACAAAAATATTTTTTTTAACACAAATAAAATTTAATTAAAAAAAACTAAATGAACATTCCATCGTAAACGTTCATTTGTAGTGTAATTCTTCGATTTTAGATCACAGGCCTTCGTATAAGCATTTCACTTCATATCATACTGTGTATGGTTGTGTATGTGACAAATAAAAATTGAACTTGAATTAGTACCATGGTAAAAACTTCCTTCCTTCATTCGTATGGACGAGGATTCTGGAATCAGCTACTTAAATGCTTTGTACGTAAGTGTTAAAGCTCTTGAGTCACACAGATAAGGCAGAATTACAATAATCCAACTGACACAAAGGCATGTCCAAGCCTCTCATGACCACAAGTGGACACAATGTCACAACCTGTAACGATAATACAGTGAGCTATTTACAGACATTACTCATGAACTGAGCTGACTCAGAGCCTTGATCTTTAGAGTGAAAGCAGCATCTTACATTTCATGACATTTCGACTTTATCTTTATTTAACCACAACATCCCCTAACATTAACACAGTGTATCATCTTATTGGAGAAAAAACCCCAGACTTACCTCTGCCTAGCGTCGTCTTTGCAAGCGTGGTGAAAAATTTCTTTCCTGCGGGGACAGCGCGTGATTTTTGACCGTTTCTCTTCTCTTCCGGTTTGCTCAGCTGGGCGGGCGAGATTCCTGAGTGTGCCCCCTGGTTGCTACTTGCGTAGGCTGCCTCTTCTTCTTCTCGTTGCAGTCTGGATGAGAAAACACAAACAGTGCAAACAACAACAACAATAAACACATACACAAATTAAAAATGCAGCAAGTCATGAACTGTGTAAAATTAACAGTAAAAAATGATCAGCGCTCCAGCTATAGTAAAACATCTGTTGGTGTTCCCTGTAGGTGCACATTTACTACCCATTTTCACTCTCACCTTGCTGCAAGTGCATGGTCCTCCTCAATCTGATTGGCTTGTGACTTATGGTGATCCTCGCGCCAACATTTGGAACAAAGACCTCCCCAGGCTGAATTGCCATAAAATCCACAGCCTTTCGTGCAAAGCAAGGCCGCCTGATCCACGTAGATTCCTCGACGTTCACTTCTGGAATCCATTCTTCTCCGCACACCTGTGTAGGGTAAAACAAGATTTTGGTAAGCTTGGACAAGAAGAATGTCACATATCAAAATCATTATCATAGGTATTGACAGTGTTGGAAGGAAGATGCGAAATGAAAACCATGCAATTGTAAAAATAACCCACCAAACAAATAAAAAATTTAAAAAGTATATTGTTATAAAAGCTGAGTGAGCATTTTGAAAGGGAATTATTGATTTCTGAAAATGACGAAATATATATATGATGAAATACTTGTCATATCGCAATAAGAATGAGAAAATATTGCACAGAATCATCAAATAAAATTAAATGGCAAACAGTCAGCATCAGATAATTCATCTCGATGATTCAAGCTTTCATGAAAATATTTGACTCACAGAGTCAATTAGGAATCGATTCAAAGACTCAGAGTCAATTCTACTGTTAAACTGATTTGGGCTTAAATTACTGATGAACCTGAAAGGTGTGAGTAAGATGTGTAAAAATCTTTCAGTAAGACATTTTAATGTTTCTCTCACTAATTAAACGACACCAGGAAGCTAAAAGTGTTAAGAAAATTATAATTTAAAAAGATTTTTTTTTTACATAGACTTGACATTGGACGTATTCCATAAAGTCCATATTTGGAATGTAGTGCACCAACGAGGGTGCGTGGATTCGTTATGAGCTGTAGTGCCTAGGAAATAAAGACTTAATTTGTAACACAGCCGCTTCTCAACAATCCGGAATCGGAACAATTAACATAACAATAATAATATTAACGTGACAACAAACAATTATCACTAGCTTACTAATAATTAAAAACTTAAGTTAGATAATTACCTAACATTATTATTTTTTATCAGAAACAGGACATAATTATGTTTCCCTTAAAGCGAACACTTATCTACAGAGAAGGGAAACAGCCTAGATGCTAGGTTCAGTAATACAACAATACACTAACCGACACCACAAACACACTTAGCATTCATTAGTTAACATCGTGTAATTACCGGACACCGAAACCTCTGTCAGTGGGGTCTTTCCACACTCATAGAATTATAAAGATCGCCTGAAAGTCAGACGAGACATTCAACACAGATGCTTCCATTTCCTGTGCGTTAACTCTGCGCAGCCTGTCAAAATAAAAGTCAGATGAGAGGCTGGGCTATGACGAAATAGACACTAATGACGACACTAATTTCTTGTTTTCCCCTTTTTTTCAGTTTAGTAGCCAGTATATTCATTCATTCATACTTACTCACTTTATCATCGTCTATACGGCTTTATCTTTCTTGTCTATACTGCTTTATTAGGTGTCTTTGTACTGTGGGAGGAAACCGGTGTACCTGGAGGAAACCCACCAGCCCGGGGAGAACATGCAAACTCCAGGCACACAGACCCGAGGCGGGAATTGAAGCCCGACCCTGGAGGTGCAAGGCGACAGTCGAAAAGACCGACAACAACGTCATTCTTGAGAACTTGGACAAAACATGCTGGCACATAATATCATGTTTTTTCTGTAAAATTCTGAAATAATTCATATTTTGATTATGATTAATTTTAAAAGCTAAATCAATTCAGCATAACAAAATAGTTTATTTCATTTGATAAGTGAAAAGTGTCCCCACTAGACCTTAAAAAACCTTGTCCAGAGCAAGGGATCACATGTTCGAATTGCTAAAAGCATGATTCAAAAATTTGAAAAAAATTATTTATTGCATGCTGAGTAAAACAAACAAAATTTAACCATTGCTACCATTAACAGTGCTACCTTTACCAGCGAATGGTGGTCAATTTGCTGACACTCCTCTAGTTGCTCCAATGTTTCAGCAGCCCTTGACTTCTGCCTGTTGGATGCGCCTGTCGCTGTAGACCCTCTGCAGGGTGTCAGGGTGAATCAGGGTGTCAGTAGGCCTGAGCTCGACATGACATTTTCACTGCAGATGACGCTGCCTACTGTTATACAGTATGAATGCCTATGACACAGTCAGTGTCTGATGTAAAAGTTGATGATGACGCTGCCTACCATTACAGGTGGTGAGGTACGTCTGTGACACACCCATACTATGACACAAACACTGATAATTGCCTGTGATATGCACACAGCATAACATAAAAGCTTATAATCTCATGTGACAACCTGCGCAAACACCACCACCCACGAGCCGACCGCTGCCCAAACAAACAAAAATAATTTCTTTTTATACAGATGCATCTCGATAAATTAGAATATCATTGAAAAGTTATTTTGGTAATTCAATTAAAAAAGTAAAACTCATACAGTGTATTATATAGATTCATTACACAGACTGATATATTTCAAGTGTTTCTTTCGTTAAATTTTAATGATTATGAAGCAAAGCTACTGAAAACCCAAAAATCAGTCTCTCAGAAAATTTGAATATTGTGAAAAAGTTCAATTTTGGAGGCTTGTGGTGTCACACTCTAATCAGCTAAACTCAAAACACCTGTAAGGGTTTCCTGAGCCTTTAAATGGTCTCCCAGGCTGGTTTAGTATTCTACACAATCATGGGGAAGAGTGCTGAATTGACAGTTGTCCAAAAGACAATCACTGACACCCTTCACATGGAGGATAAGTCACAAAAGGTCACTGCTAAAGAAGCCGGCTTTTCACAGAGTGCTTTATCCAAGCACATTAATGGAAACTGGGATGCATGGAAAAAATGTTGTAGAAAAATGTGCATAAGCAACAGGAATACCGCAGCCTATTCAAGAATTCGGGGGAGCTTCACAAGGAGTGGACTGCAGCTGGAGTCAGTGTTTCAAGAGCCACGATGCACAGACCCATCATACCTGGGCTAAGGACAAAAAGGACTGGATTGTTGATCAGTGGGCCAAAGTCCTCTTTTCAGATAAAAGTAAATTTTGCATTTCATTTGGAAATCAAGATCCCAGACTCTGGAGGAAGAGAGGAGGGGCACAGAATCCAAGTTGCTTGAGGTCCAGTGTAAAGTTTGCCCAGTCAGTGGTGGTTTGGGGAGCCATGTCTTCTGCTGGTGTTAATCCACTGTCTTTTTATCAGGTCCAAGGTCAGAGCAGCTGTATACCAGGTTTTATAGCACTTCATGCTTCCCTCTGCTGACCAGCTTTAGGGAGATGCTGACTTCTTTTTCCTGCAGGACTGGGTACCTGCCCACATTGCCAAAAGTACTAATACCTGGTTTAAGGACCATGGTATCCCTGTGCTTGATTGGCCAGCAAACTCGCCCGACCTAAACCCCATAGGGAATTTATGGGGTATTGTGAAGAGGAACATGCAAGACAGCAGACCCAACAATGCGAAAGAGCTGAAGGCGGCTATCAGAGCTGGGCTTCTATAACCTCAGCAGTGCCACAGACTGTTCCCCTTTAATCCTAATTAAATGCTATTAAAAAGTGTTGCTTTGAATTATGAAATAATTATGACCAATACACACGCGCACACAGACAAAAAAAAAAAAAACACTTGGTCATTAGACAATACTTAACTTTTCAAGAAAATAAATATAACATTAAATACATCTTTTAATGTCTGACAGTGACAATGCACTGAAACAGGGTTTGATTTCACACATTTCACACTGTTCCACAACATTGAATGCATTTCACACTGTTCAACAACATACTGTATATTCATTTTTTAAGAAATAAAGTTTTTTTTTCCCCAAATGAAAATGTTTTGTCACAGTTCTCAAAAAATGACTGTATTACTTGTTTATTTGGTTTCAACCTGAAAAGGGTTGGATAAACATCTATTAAGTGTGGTTATTCCATATTTCAGAAATTAGGCTGTTTAGCATGTGGTAAAGCTGGTTATTCACCATGTTCATCTATAAAACTTGTATTTTGTTCTCTTTCTTTACTTTTTTTCCCTTTTATCTTGAGTCAACCTTTTATTTTTCCAATTTAAACAGCATCACCTTCTTTTTTTTTTTTTTAAACCTATTGGGTATAAAAACTGGACTAGATTTAACTAAACATCACCAGCCTACATAAGGCACTAAATGCTGACACTACAAGCAGAACTGCTCCTCTCAGAACATCGCCGCCATTTTATTTCCGGCCCCTAATACTTGGATGCCAGCCTGTGACGTCACGACGGCACTACGGAACGCCGCTGGTGACTGAGCGCAGAAAGCGCGGACTGCGTGAAACCGGAATTATTTGAGGTAAATAAATTGAAACTGTTGTTTTGGTGGTAGTTTTAACTGCGTTAGATATTTCTGCACGGTTGGTGGTTGGTAGTAAACACATTCGTGCTGTTTTATAGCTTGTTTTTGGAGGTCGCAAATCGTGGCCTTTTTGGGCCTCTGTGCTGCCGTCGTTTTCAGCCTGAGAAGCTGTAATCCCCGCCTCCGACGCGTCCTATTGGATAGCGAGACTCCTTTAAGCGTTTCTATTGGTCAGATGCCACGTCGTTCATGCGTTTGTATCACTAGGAAGTGTATCTACGGTAGTTAAACCGAAATCCGTTGCAGTTTATATAAACGCTTGAGTAGCGCAGGGGTTTGCTGTAGTGTTGTATTTAGATCACCGACTTATAATATTTATAATAACATAATAAATAGTAAAAATATATATATATCTAGTTTGATATCTAGTTTAATCGTGGGAGTTTTACGCGGGAGGAGTGCCTCGTAAACATACTTTCCCTATTGTGCATGAGTAATATCTTTATTTTTATATATATATATATATATATATATATAAATCTTACCAGATACACAATGTACAGGCTGCTGAGTTGTATTGTGTGTGTGTGTCCATTAATATACACTGTATGCCCAAATGTATGTGCACCCCTGACATCACACCCATATACAGCAGCAGCCAAACGTTTGGAGAATGATACAAATATTAATTTTCACAAATTCTGCTGCCTCAATGTTTTTAGAATATTTCATCATATGTTACTATGGTATACTGAAGTATAATTACAAGCATTTCATAAGTGTCAAAGGCTTTTACTGACAATTACATTAAGTTTATGTGAAGAGTCAGTATTTGCAGTGTTGACCCTCATTTTTCAAGACGCCTGCATTTCGTTCTGTCAATCAACTTCTGCGCCAGAAAAACAACCCTGACTGATGGCGGCCTATTCTTGTATAACCAATGCTTGGAGTTTGGCAGAATTTGTGGATTTGCGTTTGTCCACCTTAATGGGATTAAGGTCTGGGGAGTTTCCATCCAAAATTTGGATGTTTTGTTCACCAAGCAACTTCTGCCTTATGGCGAGGTGCGCCATCCTGCTGGAAAAGCCATTGTTCATCACCAAACTGTTCTTTCGATGGTTGTGAGAAGTTGCTCTCAGGATATTTTTCTACCATTCTTTATTCCTGGCTGTGCTCTTAGGCAAAATTGTGGCTGAGAAGCAACCCTACATATGAAGGATGCTTTACTATTTGGCATGACACGATAATAATAATAATAATAATAATATTTGTGTTATTCTCAAAACCATGGCTGTATCTCTTCCACAATCTGTGGTCTCAAAATTTAAAGCACACACTTGTAATGCTTAGATTACTGTAATGCAACGCTGTGATGCAAATGCAACGTTTTGCTTTAACTTTTTAAAAATTTTTTTTAAAACTAGCTCATTAATAAATACGAGGTAGTATAGAGACTAGTTTTTGAACACATCAACAGATGGCAGCACAAGGCTATACACACAGACACACACACAAATACACACACACACACACACACACACACACACAGAGTTACAGGGAGCACCGACCTTCCTAAGTAAGTGTGCCAAAAGACATTGTCATTGCCATAATACAGTGCCCCTGGAGCAGATAGGGCCTTGCTCAAGGGCCCAACACTGGCAACCTGGTGAAGCTGGGGCTCAAATCACCGACTTTTCGATCAGTAACTCTGTGCCTTAGCCCTCTGAGTTACCACTGCCCCCAAATAAGCAGTATCAATGATGAATGAATGAAAATATTATTAACGTATAAAATTAATTATACTAAGTTATAATAATCTGATTTCACAGGAATTCCTTTTTTTAAATACATTTTATTTTCCTTTAGTACCTTAATGCTTTTATGAAATGAAATTTAATAAAATGAATTTCGAACCTCGGCTCAAAGAAAATTTTATTGACCGGACTTTCGTAAATTTTAATGCAGGACCTCTGTGCTATGTGGATCTGATTTAACGGACTGTCTGTGTCCAGACTTTTAAATTATTATTATTATTATTATTATTAATAATATTATTTTACAGTTAAACACTACCAGCAGCCACACACAGGACACACGGTAGTGTTCAGTCTAGGGTTGTTTTTGAGATGGTTCTTGATCACACAGAGCGTATAAAAAGTTTTATGTAAGAAATAAAACACTTTCTGACCTAAAAGAAATAAAGATAGAGTAGTGTGATGTGGCTGTTAACACCCAGACGTTGATTGTATTCCAATACTAGCATGTCGTGAAGTGTGTTGTTCTTAATTGCCAACAATTTTTGGATCTGTTTTCTTGTGGAACATTTGTGAATGTTAGTTCACTTGCAATGATCATAATAATAATGATAATAATAATAATAAAGTGTCAAGTTATTTATATTATAATTGAGAAAATGTGTGCCAGGTGGAGAAACAATTCATAGAGTTATTTATGAAAAACACAAATATACAGTATACATCTGAACTTAAACTATTTTTTTTTTCTGCACAGATTTCTGGATGGATAAATGATCCAGTATTCAGACATTTAAGAAATATATACATGCAATATATACAACAATGCAAGCATGGTAATTTACCACTAGATAGCAGCAAACCTAAACCTAAAATAACAAACCATCATCTTAGCATAACCACCATCACAAGCATAAGTCATGTTTCATCTCATCTGTTTGCTGATTTATATTTGTATCAAACTGCGTTGATTGATTAATTTCTAACCTTTTTACAGCTTTGTTTGTGGAATGGTTAAATAAAGCTGAAGGAATGGATTGTTCGAGGAGGAAGTTAAGATCAGGGAAGGAGACGAGCGAGGAGTGGCCTGAGAATAAAGCCGGACAAACGCTCCCTGATGGTGCCAGTGCTATAAATAATGGTGAAAGTATTGAAGCAGTCTCCGTAACTACTACACAGGAGATTCACGGTAGAACATGTCGCGAGTGTGATTTCGTGGCTAAGACAGCGACGGCTCTCAAAATCCATTTCAAGAGGAAACACAATATCTCGCAGGCAGAGGTGATGGGTACGACAGGTGCAGAGGAAGCACGCACGCCCGAAAACGTTGCAGAGGAGATGCTTCCAGCAGACCAAAAGAAATCTACAACAGAACAATCAGAACAACTGAGCAGTGATGCACCCCCTATAGACCAGCTCAGCAATACCACATCCCCTATAGACCAGCTCAGCATAGACACACCCTCTATAGAGCAACTCATCTCCACAGCACCCCCTATAGACCAACTCAGCACTGGTGTACTCCCTATAGACCAGCTCACTTCTGGGGTACTTCCCATAGACCAGCTCAGCACTGGAGCACAGCGTTTTGAGCGTCTGTACTGCAGGTGCTGCAGTTTTTACACTTGCACTGCAGAGGAGATGAACGCACACCTGAGTGACGAATCCCACAAAACCGTGGCGATCGAGAAGAACATTGGTCCGCTGTTTGAGCAGTGTGTTGAAAAAGTGCTTGTCATTCTATCAGACAAACAAAACCATAAAGATGAGCAGAGCGAACATGAAGAGGGCGACCATGAGGGTGTCGGAGACGATGTCCGCGAGACGGAATCGGCCGAACGCTCTTTAGAAGAGTGGGTCGAGGGTAGCGCTTCTCACAAACGCAAGCGCGGAAGGCCCAAGTCGTCGCAGGTAATGAGCTGCAGTCACTGCGGCCTCGTGGCCTCCAATTCCACAAACCTCAGTGTGCACATCCGCCGCAAACACAGTCGCCTCTACAGCTTCCACTGCAAACTCTGTAACTACTCCTGCGTGACCAAAGGAGACATGGACCGGCACTGCGAAACCAAAAAGCACATTAAACGAGTGCAGGGCGGCAGCGACGGACAGGAGGCAGTCGTCATACTGAATGCTGAGCAATCACCACAGAGCGGCGAGGCGGGATTAGCCAAGAAAACAACAAACGACGCACCGAATTCTACACAGCAAGAATCGTCAAATGTAAAGCAGGAAGGAGAGGCAGAGGGAACGGAAAGCGACGTTCCCTGCAAAAAGGCCAAATGCGACCCGGCTTACTCGTGCAATCACTGTTACTTTGTTGCACATTCAGCTTTCTCTCTGGCCATGCACGTGCGCCGCAAACACACACAGGATTTCGAGTTTGTGTGTTTGGCATGCAGTTATTACGCAGTGACGCGCAGGGAGATGTCTCGCCACACTGCGACCGAGAAACACAAACTCAAACGGCAGAGATACTTACAAAAACGGCACAACACGCACCAACATGACAAGAACCTGGATGAACATAGTGATAGCACAAGCCAGGTTGATGAAAACCTTTCGAACCAACAATTGCACAGCACAGACGAAACGACAGGGAACCCACACCAAAATCCTGAGTCTGAAGCCCAAGTCTGTGATGACAAGCAGCAAAACTCGCACCAGAGAACTGATCCAGAACCAGACACTGGTGAAAACAATGGTTTGAATAATGATGAAGGAAATGATGGAGCAGCGGGAAAAGGAAGTGAATGTGAGGAAGAGCTGAATATTAACTCCCAGCTGAAATCCGGTGAAGATACAAATAGCTCTCAGGACTTACCTGATGCATCAAACGCTGAAGAGGGTGAGGAGGAATACAACGACGCTGATGATGATGATAATGATGAGGAAGAAGAAGAAGAAGAGGAAAATATGTGTGAGACGAATGCTGAAAGTCATTCTTCTGAGAGGCGCGTTTTCAGAGCAGCCGCGTTCGACAAATGCGTCTTTTCATTGAAAGGCCCAAAAGACAATGAGGATGACGGAGAGTCGTATAAATCCCTCGATCAGGCTGCAAAAATGCTAAAAATGTCAAAGGGAAATGACGTGAGCACACGGATCCGGTGTGACGACTGCGGGTTCTTGGCTGAGGGTCTAAGCGGCCTGAATGTCCACATCACCATGAAACACTCATCGAAAGAGAAGAACTTTCACTGCCTGCTGTGCGGGAAGTCCTTCCACGCAGACAGCAGCCTGCAGCAGCACTTAAGCAGCTCGGCACACTTGCGCACGGAGCGGGGCAGCGTAGACGAGCGACCCGATGGTGGCGCCGCCTTCCGCTGTGTGCGCTGTAACGAGCCCTGCAACTCCGAAGAAGAGCTTTTCGTTCACATCAAGGAGAAGCACGAGGAACTGCTGCGTGAGGTGAATAAGTACGTAATGGAGGACACAGAGCAGATCAACCGGGAAAGAGAGGAGAACCCTGGGAACGTGTGCAAACACTGTGGCAAGGTGTGCAAGAGCAGCAACTCCATGGCATTCCTTGCTCACGTCCGCACACACACAGGTAAACACTCTTTCTTCATCTGCCTATTAAGAACACAAGCACATACAGTAGTATACAGTAATAATAATGTGTCATGTACAGCATGGTGGAGTAGCAGGTAGCATCGCCGCTCCCTAGGTCCAGGGTCCCCGGTTCGATTCTGAGCTTGGGTTGCTGTCTGCCTGGGGTTCTGGAAGTTCTCCCAGGGTTTGTTTACATTTTATCCAAGTTCTTCGGTTTCCTCCCACTGTCCAAATACATGCCGCTGTGCTAAATTGTCCCATAGGTGTCAATATATGTGTCCCTTCCAGGAATGAGGGTGTATTCCCGCCTCAATCCAAGGATTGGCTCCATGTCCATTGTGACCATGACCAGGATAAAATACTTAATGATGAATGAATAAATTATTATGGCAAAAATAAAAATCTCAGAGCACTTTTTAATCAATTATTTGTTTATTTTATTTTATTTAGGTTCAAAGCCATTCATGTGTAAAATCTGTAATTTTGCAACTGCGCAACTCGGAGATGCCAGGAATCATGTAAAGAGACATCTTGGCATGAGAGAGTACAAATGCCACCTCTGTGGGTGAGTCAGCATAGTTTCCTAATTAACTACCAGTTCATTAACCAAACGAGATCATTTAACTTCGGAATTAGGTACGAAAGTAATATCCAGGCTTTACAAATCTGACTGGTTTAGGCCAAAGAGGCACTAAGAGGTGTTTCTGTAGAGCAGCTTGAAGTTTGTCTAGCTACATTTACTTTCATTTCGCAGCACTGCTGAGCTTGTCTTAACACACATTATTGCTTTAATAAAAGCCTACTGCTCAATTAACTTAGGTTCATTAGGGATATCATGGTGTGTATGTGTGTGTGTCAGAGTGTGGTATTGGTCTGTCTTTTTAAATGCCCTCAGTGGACAAGAAAAAAAAAATTTTTTTTAAGTTTTTTTTTCCCCAAAATGAGATAAATGTAATGGATGCAAACTCACTGAATTTGAAAATTGCTCACAAGCACACACCCATACTCTACCGCATTCCAACAGACTCTCACACACTCTAATCTTCTTGTAGGTGGGCATTTGTGATGAAGAAACACCTGAACACACACTTGCTGGGAAAACATGGACTAGGCCAGCCCAAAGAGAGGTAACACACTCACACCATGACATACAATATGTTCATGTGTGAAATGAAGCCCTTCAGAGGATGTTCTGTGAACATACACCATGCATTTGTTATCAAACCTGGTTCTTAGTGGTTAACCCTAGTTTATTACTTTTCCTGTCATTTTAGGACGTCAAAGCCAACCTGGCAGCCCATTTTGTAGGCTTAGGTCACATGTCCTTAAAGTCCCTTGTGGAGGCCAAAGAGAAGAGATTGGTACCACTATAAACTGATGATCTTTGGTTGTTCTTTTGGGGCCAGGGTAACTGCCAATACACTTACTCCTGAGAACTTCTTGTACGTTATTGTTGGATTGAAGAAATCCTGGAGCAGGAAATGGAGGGATCACTCCAGGACCTTGTTTAGTGCCTGAAAGTTGTTGCATGACTCAGGAGATCCAGGAGCGGGGAATGAAGGGATCACTCTAGGTCTGTGTTCAGTTCTTGAAAGTTGTTGCTGGAGAAATCCAGGAACAGGGAATAGAGAGATGACTCTAGGTCTTTGATCAGTGCCCAGAAGTTGCTGCAGGACTGGAGAAACCAAGGAGCTGGGAATGGAGGGTCACTACAGGACCTTATTTCCACACCTGTACGAACTTTTGGGCATAGAATATTTTGTTGTGGCACCGTGGCCATGGGTTGAACCACAGGCTTGTGGGATCTGTTTTAGCGTAGTGCGAGTACCCGAGGGTTCGTCAGTGAAGTAAAGGATGATCACTAGGATTCGTTCAATTGCCTGCTCCCTAAGTCACACTGGTCCCTGCTTTGTCAGACCCCTGCTTTAGCAGATCCTTGCTGATGTAATCAAGGGGCGCCATGATGATGTAATAGCACTACAAAGGGGACCTTTTGATGACGTATAGGGTATGGTCCTCTGTCAGACATTGCAGCGAAGAGGTGCCCCAATTGTGCACCATTGCATGAACAGTGGAACTTATCCCATGGTCTTGAAAGAGTTGCTGTGTACACCAGTGTTGCATGCACCAGGTACATCCGTGTCTGTCTTGGAGCTTGGTATTAAATATTAGTTGGCACCAGTCAGTGTAAACTTGATGTAAACATAGAAACACTTTTTGTAAGTCGCTCTGGATAAGAGCGTCTGCCAGATGCCTAAATGTAAATGTAAATGCAATGCACAAGAAGATTTACAAGAAATTCTTCTTTAAGAGAAGTTGTTGTGCTTGAACGAGACCTTCTCCACTAAACCTGCATTGTTTGAGGCTGTTATCAACTTGCTATTCCCTTCTAAAAACCTCTTTAGCTTATATCTACTGGAATAGATTAGATGTAGGATTATTGGTCTCTGGTCTCCCAGGTTAGGGATCAACCTTGTCTTTTCCATTGTCCTCAACCAGAAGTACTTACCAGGTCAATGGTTGGCAGGACATCCTCCTCCTGCTTGGTTATCACCATGAATTCCCTTGACCGAGCAGGTGTATTTGGTTCAGAATAAAGCAGTGTTAAAGAGTGAGCTAAGACGACAGCTCTATCTAAGTCTACAAATACTTTGGACCGGCTTTTACACAGCGGCCTGGTCCTGTCCCACACAGTGCTATCAACAAATAGCAATTGGAACCGTGGTACTTCCCTTCTGTCACAGACAATGTTAACTACAGACTCAGGAGGGAGAGTGTAGGAGAAGGATCTCTGCTTTTTGTTTGTATGTGCCAGAGATCGTTAGATCTCAGACACGGCATACTTTCATCCCAGGAAGATGTATTCATGCACTGGCCCAAACCGATGGATATTTTTATACTCCTAAGGATCTATGTTTGTGTCCTTGACAGTTTTTCCAGAGACTCAGAAACATATATACAGTTTGAAATATGACAGAACCGAGACCTAGTTATATTCCTGACCCTTAATGCAAGGTATCATGGGAGCTGGGAAGTTATCACACACTAATGATTTTACATTAATAACCCTTTTTTACATAGTGTGTTTATTACATTGCGATTATTGCTCAGATTAAACATAGTGAGCATTATTTTGCTGCATATTCAGCAGTGTGTGTGTGTGTGTGAGTGCGCGTGTGTGTGTTTGTGAGTGTAATATTAAGATCATAACTCACTGTTGTTTTGTTATATAGCCTTATCAGTACCGATGACCCAATTAGCATTTTCTCGCACTTTCTCTCTCGCTCTCTCTCTCTTGCTCTCACAGTGGTTACTTTGTGTGTGTGTTTGTGTGTGTGTGTGTGTGTATCTGTATCACTCTGGCACTTATTATAATTTTACTATGTTATTGTTATTTTTGACCATTTATTTCTATATATATATGTGTGTGTGTGTGTGTGTATGTGTAGGAAGTATGATTGTGAATTGTGTGAGCGGAGTTTTAGTGAGAAGTGGGCCCTTAATAACCACATGAAGCTTCACACTGGAGACAAACCTTTCAAGTGCTCTTGGCCTTCTTGTCACTACGCCTTCCTCACACACTCGGCCATGAAGGACCACTACAGGACGCACACGGGTAAACACAAGCACACTGACACACACATGCACACCCTGCCTCTTCCATCTTTATGCTGTGAGTGCAAAGTCAGTGAATGACGGAAAAAAATTATTGTATAGAACATGTTTAATTAATAGTAGGTGTGGTTAATCTCTGGTGGTGTGTTTTTTTTTTTTTTTTTTTCTCTTAGGGGGTGGAGTTTATATTTAAATATAGTTTAGGTTAATCTGTGAGGGGGTGTGGTTAATAGTGAATGTTTAGCTTATTTCTTAGGAAGTATTGAAAAGTTATTACGAATATAATCTAAAATTATTACTAATATTTTTTTTCTTAGGTGAAAAGTCATTTCTGTGCGATCTCTGTGGTTTTGCTGGTGGAACTCGACACGCTCTCACTAAACACCGGCGCCAACACACAGGTATCACATCTATGCACAAATCTCAACATGGTCTTTCATAAAGTGCTGTGAAAAAGTATTTGCCCCTTCCTGATTTATTTATTTATTTATTTTCATATTTGTCACACTTAAATGAATTAGATGATCAAACTAAATCTGGACTTAAATCCGTTTGAGATTATCTTAAACAGGCCGTTCATGCTCGAAAACCCTTCCATGTGGCTGAATTAAAACAACTGTGCAAAGAAGAGTGGGCCAAAATTCCTCCAGCGATGTGAAAGACTCCTTGCCAGTTATCTCTAACTCTTGATTGCAGTTGTTGCTGCCAATGGTGGCACGACCGGTTATTAGGATATGGGGCAATTACTTTTTCACATAGGGTCAGACAGGGTTAGACAGTTTTTTTTGTATTTACTGCATTTTGTATTTACTTAAGTTATCTTTGAGTAAAATTTGTTTGATGGTCTGAATCACTGACCTGGACTGTGACAAATTTGCAAAAAATAAAAAATAAAACAGGAAGGGGGCGAATATTTTTTCACAGCACTTTACATATACAACTGTGTGACTCCTTTGTTTTTTTTTGTGTGTGTGCAGGTGAGCGTCCATTCCGTTGTGATCTCTGCAGTTTTGCCTCGACCACTCAGTCTCATTTAACCCGACACAAACGTGTTCACACGGGAGAGAAACCATACCGCTGCCCCTGGTGTGACTACAGGTAACATTCTACACCCTACATCCTACTCCCTACACCCTACTCCCTGGACCCTAACCTTCTGTCTCTTGTCTCTCAGATCAAACTGTGCAGAGAATATCCGTAAGCACATCCTGCACACGGGGAAACATGAGGGTGTGATGATGTACAACTGTCCTCGCTGTGATTTCTGCACCAATTCACCGTCCGAGTTCCGGAACCACCTTAAGGACAAACACCATGACATCGAGAACCCTGACCTGGCTTACCTCCATGCAGGTAGCACGCTCTCCTTCATCCCGCCTGTTTATTTGCACTTGTTTACCTTCGCCTTCATTTATCTGACAGTCTCTGTCTGAAAAGTGTTTGTTATAAGTGAGTTATGTGTGTGTATTTTTTTAACCTTTAATTCTTAGCACACACGCTACGTGTAAATCTAACACACAGAAGGAAAAATTAGCGTGAAAGAGAACCCTGTTGCTTTTCACGCACCTGTGTATGTGTGTATGCTGTCGCTCTGGTTGATTGACAGCTGTGAATCCTCGGGGTGTGTGTTTGTCATTCTGTGTTGATGCTGTTATCTTAAACTACGTGTCACTCTGAGTGACTGACAGCTGCCAGTGCGACACTGAATGTAACTGAGT
Source organism: Clarias laeviceps (assembly GCA_030014305.1). Lineage (NCBI taxonomy): Eukaryota > Metazoa > Chordata > Actinopteri > Siluriformes > Clariidae > Clarias > Clarias laeviceps. The sequence continues at coordinate 6,072,565 of JAQMYJ010000018.1, read as the reverse complement.
TTGCCTTCGCACACAAAGTAGAAGTTGACAGAAAGACAGAGGGGGAAAAAAGTGGTAGAGAGGAATTGACAGGAAATGAAGGAATTCCGTACATGTGTTGATGTGAACTCCTCTAAATTACTTCTGGCGCAGGCTGAAGATTTGTTTTGTAAAAAATATATAAAAATTTAGCTTTACAGTTATATGAGTACGGTTGCATATGCTGGATGTAATATTCTGTGTGTGTGTGTGTGTGTATCCAGGAATCGTGTCGAAGTCGTTTGAGTGTCGGCTGAAAGGACAGGGGTCGTCGTACGTGGAGGCCGACACCGCCTTTACACCAGACGAGGGCCGCTTAGGAGCCGAAACACTGCAGCAAGTCATCATCATCCAGGGATACGAAGAGGAGGCGGAGCTACAGGCCACCGAGATGGAAGAGGCGGAGCTGGAGGAATCAGCAGCCGCTACTCTTCAGACGCTGGCCATGTCCTCCGTCAACACCGAGCTGCTGCAGGTTACGCAAGACGGGTGCCTTATCCCCTACACACACAAAAACTACATCCTGGTCGAGTCGTCAGGCTCGGGGGCGGAGCAAACGTTGCAGAGGGTCGAGCAAGCATCGCACGAAACCAATCAGGAAGGGGCGGGACCATCCACAGCGCTAGACGCTCTGCTGTGCGCAGTGTCAGAAATCGATCAGCAGGCCGGTGCGGCACAGCACGACATCAGAACCACAACCGCCCAACAAGCAGACGCCCAGGGGGAAGGACAGGAGGCGGTGCAAGTTTACGGAGAGGTGGTCCAAGTGTTGGGCCACGCCCATGATGAGGTCTTACAGTTCGCTGCCAGGCAGCTGATGATTAAGGAAGGGTTAACTCAAGTGATCGTGAACGATGAGGGAACTCATTACATTGTGACCGAAGTGGCCGACAGCAGCGTATATACACAAAGCGAAGGGGCGGAGCCTGGACAGGAGGTTGGGCTTGTGGATGATGCAGGAAGCCAGACCAGTGATGCTCCAGTTACATATGAAACAGACAGCATTAAAAAAGAAGCTCAGGAATGAATATAGAGTTTAGCTCCTCCCTTTTTGCTATATATAATACTCCTGGCTCCACCCAGTTACTTATGTAGCTAGAGGTAAAGCTACTGATTTTGCTGTGTGATGAAAAGGATTATTTTTATTATTTCTAAGTATTATTTTTAAATTGAATATCGCTTCAGAGGAATGTTTGGCCTGTGAAGTTGTACATAGACGTTTTCCTATCTAGAGCATAAGGACTCAATAAATGCAAACGCAAGCGTATAAATGCAGCTTTTCCAGGTTAAACTTCTGCAAGATGATTTGTAAATTTGCAACAGCAATTAAAAAACACATATGAATATTACTTCCCAATTTGGCATTGTTAAAGAAATACTTTTATTAAACTCATGGATTAAGTAGAAATATGTGGATACCAGCAGAGAGCCGAGGGAGTTGGGTCAGATTTTAAACCCCCATTGCTGAGTGGGTGTGACTGACTGAAAAGCACTTGAGAGCTGAGGGTAAAACCTAGAGCTGCAGGTTGGGGCCGAAGATGCCTCCAGAGATCCAGCAATCCAGAGGGCGGGGTCATAATGAAAACTCCAGAGAGTTCAGTAGGTCCAAGGGGGTGGAGTCAGATGTCAAAACACAAACCAATGAACTACAGAGTTTTTTTTTTTTTTTTACGCATTGTAAGGATCTTCAAATCAGGAAAGGAATGTATGCCATGTGAATATTGATCAGATTTAATTTTTCCTGCTATGCTTTGTAGAATTTTGAAATTCCTGATATCGAGTGGTTAAAACAAATGCACATTTGTTTGCGATTGAATTTCAATAAAACAAAGTTGCTAAAACGATAAATAAATACAGTATGTGTGTGTGTGGTTTCACTTCTGTTTTAAATGCATCACAGAAACACAATGACGAGATTTGAACAGCAGCTTTACATACTGTATGTTTGCACACATACTAACAAGATGATCGTTATCTGATCATAGAGATGAATCCCTTAGGGGTTAATCTGACATTTTCTTTTTTACATCAGTGTAAACTGGAGAGATCTTTGGATCAAAGCAGGCAAAGCTTGAACAACTGCAACCGCAGTCATTAAAAAAGATCTGACAACCGTTTTTAAATTTTGCTTAGAAATTGAACTAAAGCTAAAACTTTCAATAAAAAGTGTTTTTTTTTTTTTCTCGAAATAAAAGGCCAAGTTAAACAAATCATCATAGAAATATAGAATGACTGACAGCTGTGCAGGTGTTTTGACCTCCCCAATATAATTAACTGTGCCTCTAGAAGCCACGCCCCCGTCCTCCATCTTACATGAGTAATCTTTTGGTTGGTGATCTTGTCTTGACTTGATTTTCCTGCTTGAAAGATGTATTGATGTGTCTCTGTCACTTTCTGTACAGGTAAGTGTTGTGAGTTTATTAATGCAAAATAAAATCTATTAATATACTGTATTTTAGACTTAGCTCCATTAGACAAGTTTGTACAACTGTGGTTAGAAATTTAGTGTAATTAACCTACTCGCCTATCGAAACCTGGAACCATTTCAAGCGTTCCCCCATTTCAGTAAGAGAAATCAGTCAAGTGATTTGTTCAAGTCGAATCAGGGCTATTAAACAAAGTTGGGAGAGTATAATTCCCTGCTACACTAATGCACTTATCCCAGTGTTTCACTAGAATGTAGAATGTTTTCTCAGTACATAAGAAACATCTGAAACGCTGGCCCCCCAGGAACTCCTTTAGTTGAAATGGAAGTGCAATTGTATGGATTTAGTGGAACTTCCTGGCGTTGGTGAATGATTGTGTGTATAGTTCCCACAGACAGATGCATGTCTTGTGCAAGTTGGTGACAAATTCTCTGGTGATTTTCCAGGACCAGGCCTTCCGCTTGCTGAATGTTCACAGGAGTAACAGCAGTGGGCTCATCATTCAGGCACGTTTGGCCTTCATCAAAATGTTTGCACCGTTCATATGTTTTACTGCAGCTAAGAGTCTCATCACTGTACTGAGCTTGAAGTTTTCTGTAAATGTCAATCGATTGTACTCCTTTATTCACGGAAAGTCCTGGTTTGACTTGAACGTCCCACGTAAAAGAACAATAACATGATGTACAGGTAAGATTTTCTTACGGCAGTTTTACCCGTGTCTTACTTCACTTTACATCACTCCATGTTTAAAACCCAGTTTTAACTTCCAACTAGCATTTACATCACACAAACCTCAAAGTAATCACATCAACGCCGCGCAAAGGTTACATCATACAAGTAATTGAGACATTCATCAGCATTACCACACACACCAAACACAGCAGACAGAGAGAGAGAGAAAGAGACAGCCATCCTGTATGGTTTAATTTGACTCTCTATGGACTAATTACAGCTCTCACTACTTTAACACAGACACTGTGAATGTGTGTGTCCTCTAATCACTGGTCTCATTAACCCTTTACTTTCGCTACTTAGAATCACCATGACGACCAGAGAGGCAACAAAGCCTCTTCATCCCAAACCACAAATGCAACCCCCCAAAAAAGGTGTGTGTTTGTGTGTTTAGAGTTTCACCTTCTCAATTAGCCCCTAAAAGACACATTTCTAATTAATGAAGTCATTACTGTAATGTTCCTGTGAGAGCCAACTGGTGCAGTTACATGCTTCTCATTAGCATAAATCATGAATATTCATGTTTCCAATGAAGACCATTTTTACTGCAGCATTACATTCACACTCACACTCTCCACCTGCTCTTTGTATTTTCTGTCTTACCGACTGTCTTTCTTGTGTCTTTCTGTGTGTCTGACTCACTGCAGATGAACAGTAAGAGTTTAAAGGCTGGACTTTTAGGGCTAAATCTTAACCGATAAAGCTAAAACCCAGTTCACTTAATGCAGTAAGTATGCTCTCTCTCTCTGGAGACAGTGTGTGTTCTGTCTTCACTGGTGTGTGTTAATTTAACAAGATGAACACTTCCTATGTTCACTAATGAGAGGAAGTTACAAACCTACTTGAGCTAACTCACTGTCTGAATAGACCTGTCTCACTCTCTGTACCAGTGAAGCTACATCATTTGGCTACTGTAACCTATATTCACATTATATTACATTTACATTTATGGCAGTTGGCAGGTGCTCTTATCCAGAATGTCATAAATTTTTATCTGCTTTTACATCTGAGCAGTTGAGGGTTAAGGGCCCAACAGTGGCAACTTGTTGGTGGTGGGGTTTGAACCTGGGACCGTTCCATCAGTAGTCTAATGCCTTAACCACTGAGCTGCCCTTAAAAATCTTTTTTCTGTCATGAAATATTTACATTAACCAATCAATTTTTACCTTCCAATCAATAGTCCAGGGGTTCGGAAGATCCCAGGTTCAAACCCCACAACCACCAAGTTGCCACTGTTGGGCCCTTGAGCAAGGCCCTTAACCC